>VDFB02098830.1:0-37909 GCA_007258455.2 Sequoia sempervirens
TTAGTGTGGTAGTCAAGGAAAGAGGCCTATGCATATTCTAGCATAGCAAGGGTCCTCATATGCCATAGTCTTGCTATCCAACTTTGCTTCTTCCTAATATCTCCTAAGTGTGGCAAATTCGATCTACTCAAAATGAATGGTGGCAACATCCTAAACACTATACATCTTTTGAATTATCTTCACAAACCCTACATTCACCTCAACACCTACAATAGGGGAAACTCTACTAAGGCCCTTGCACATACCACTTCAAATCTAATGCATAGGCAACCATGAGCAAAGGAGTGTTAAGCTTCTCCCATCTCTATTGAATGATAAGCCAAATCTATTCATTATAAAAAAGCAAGGTGGGGTCTTTCACTTGTACGATGACCTTCATTTGGCCAAGCATGCTATCAATGCACTCAAACACCTCTCCAAGGTTTGGAGCATTAGCGTCCTCATATCTAATAACTATTAAAATTGGAGATGTGATTGAGACAATGTATTTGGCATCAGCCCAAAAAATGTCGCTTTTCACCACTTCCTTTACCCTCTTCACCTGCTTTGACTTAGAATTGGACCACTGATTCCATTTTTGTGTCATGACCATTAGTTGCAATGCCTCTTCCAACTAAAACATCCTCTCCAAGAGAATGAAGTATGATGCATATTTGGTCTCTACTAGTTTCAAAAATTCCATCTTGTAGAAGGTTTAGAATAGTGCATGTGACATGTGGTGGTTTAGATAAACATCTACACTTCTCTAACATCAAGAACCACCTATTTAATTCACTCTATTTTTCCCATGTCCTTGAGTGTAGTGTCCATGGCATGCACACAAGGACACTACCATATATGTTTGTATGCTACCTCAACTAACTTCTCCAATGCTTTAAGAAAATAGGCTACATCTATCGAAACTACACCACATTGTCAAGGCCAACCTCCTCAATAGCATCTACAAGGATTTGAAATTAATACTTGACATCATTGTGGTCCCCTAAACAATCAACATCCCTAAAGAAGTAAGGGCTCTCTATATATGTCACATTACATTGATGAGTGAGTGATGCCTAATGTCAGTGCATCCATCCATGACAATGTCACATCCACTTTTGACCCATGTGGCCATCATTTTCTCCATTAGAATGTTAATATTGGAATAGTTCTTATCCAAGTTTGTAGTCCTCAGTTTTGTCTCCCCTGGTGGCACATATGAAGTCCCTACTCTTATAATCTTATCCACAACCTCCTTATAATAAGGAGAGTGAACAACATGGAATGGATTGCCATTGGCAAAGAAGAATTTTTCAATGGTATCATCTACCTCATCTTTCATTTGAACATTGAACCACTCCACCGCCAAGTTAGAAGCATCACTGGTCCCTTTATGTTTCCCCTTAGGCTCTATTGCACTAGACAAAAAAGGAGGAAAATGTAGCTATTGGAAAGTGCAAGTACCCTTCACTAGCATAGTAGCAAATGGTTTTGTCTTCACCAATACTAAACAATTTATTTATCTCTAACCTCTATTTAAGTGACAATTGGTCACATATCCCAAAGCTTTTGCTTGGGATGTGAAGGAGATGCACATTAATTCTACTAATGTTGCCTTGGAATTCAAGGCCACAAAAATACAATATTCATAGCCTGGTGCCACCTCTTGATGTGTCAATCTTTAATTGTATTTTAGTAGCAAATAGTTTTAAAGGGGCCTTCTTATCAAAGGGAACCATGGTAGGTTTTTCCAACATTTAGGATGGGCAATTGAAATGAGCATTTCTAATAAATCTCAACTTCTTTTACTTATGTTGTTAACATAAATGACAAATTGGAGCTCCTGAAAAAGTAGAATAGACCCACTAGGGAAAAACTGATCTTTTTGTGATTCTGATTGCACCAACCTGATGAGGAAGTATTTTCGACCAATCAAAATCAGTTTGAACCCTAGAAGCCAAACTTTCTATTTTTAGAAAATTTTGCCAGCATCCATTTTGAAAGAAACCCAGAAAGAGTTCTATTTTCAGAAAGTTTCTAAAAATAAAAAAATTTCCTAAAATTTAGGGTTGAAAAAACTGAGATCTGGGTTTTGTAGACTTGGTCGCTCTAAGCAGACCGATCGCCAAATTTTGAAAATTTCAAGTTTTTGCCCCTCATGCAAGACATGTAAATCGCAATTTCGACCTTTTTTGACAATTTTGACAAGACTTTTACTCATTTCTTCAAAATGCCTAAATGTAGCAAAAATTTTAATTTGGGGTATAACAATTGGCTCTGTTTGGGGACCATGTCGGATACTTACAGCATAGGAGAACCAAAGAATCTCTGGATTTTTAAGCATAGACCAATGCCTTATCCATTGGGCATCGGAGTTAGCAACATTTCCTAATCACCTAGAACAAGACTTTCCCTAAATCACCTATGACAGGGCTTCCTAGAATCACCTAATAGTTGGACTTCCCTAAAAATCACCTAAAACAAGACGCCTAGTCACCTAAAACATGACGAAACTTCACAGAAAGGGGAAACACAACATAACGAACACATTACGAAAAGGGGAAACACATCACGGAAGCATAAAGGAAAAGATTCAAAAAAAATTTACTCCACCCCTGAAGGATGTCGTTTCTTCCTGAAAGGCTTTACTTCTCTTCTCCTGGGTATCGCAGGAGACAAATCTTCCGGGATGAGATTATCATATCTTCATACGTCCAGGCCAAGGCACCCTGACAAAAGTCTCAACATGGTGCAAAGAAGGAAGCAAGTACCACTAAGTCATCAACTTTGTTGTTCATCCTCCGGATGTCTTTGATTTCGAACTTTGGGATGTCTCTGTTATCAAACTCTTCAAAAGTGAAATCTTAACCTTGGTCTTCATCATGGAGTTTACAATGTCAAAAGTGGCTAAAGATGGGTCCTGACCAACCTCTTCTTTAACTTGTTCTTTAGCTCTCCGCCTCTCTTCTTCTTCCTTTTGCGCTTGCAAGTGCAGAGCACTTGTAAACACAGGCAAAGAGTGTCTTCCGTGATTTGCTGCAAGAGAGTACTGGCGTAGGTATTCTTTTTCTTCAATAACGGGTTCACTTTGAAAGTATCCCGAAGCAGAGTCGCCATCGAAGTTGTCCGTCTGTGGTAAGACAACATTCGAACTTGGTGTAGGGACAAAACTGGAACTGGGTGTAGCATCAGCATATCCCATAATCTAGTTCATTCTTAAGTTCTCAGGACATGTAGAACCGGTATGTTCATCGGTATCATGAAAGGAACAAAATACTACGTGTGGTGCAACTTCAACTGTTTGTTTTGGTGGAGGTGCTAGCAACCATGGTCTGTAATTGTTGGTATTGTTGTTGAGGTTGATATTGTGGTGGTGGTAGTGCAAGCATTTCATTGGCTACCTTATGTAGCTGTGGATCTACAGAACTCTAAATTAGAGGCCTAATTGAATCTTTCTTCATCATGTCGGAAGTAATCATATTATCCTCCAACTCGATGGCGTGTTCTTGCGCATCCATCAGTTCTGTATGTCTTTTTGTCTTCAAGAAGAAGGCTATCTCTGATGGAAGAGCATTTATGAAGCAGCTCATCAGAATCTCCAGTGATGGATTAAGTGTAGAAGAAAGTCGTGTAACAAGACGATTAAATCTTGCTACAAACTCCCTCATGGGCTCATTGTACTCCATCTTCAAATTTGCAAGTTGGGAAAACAACCAATGACTGTCTTTAGCAGGCTTGAATCTCGCCAAGAATTTCTTGCTCATAACTACCCAACTTATAATAATGCCCGGCTCCAAATGATTGAACCAGTCGGCAGCATTCCCAACAAGCGTCTCCACAAGGAGATGCACTACAATGTGAGAAGGCGGAAAGATGATCATCAAGATGTTGAGCTCCATCGCCGTGAAACAGTGGAAAGTGCTTCCTTGACCCTTTAGGTAACTCATGATTTACCTGCAAAGCCAAAGGTCCAATGTTGTTACCCCAAGGTAATGGGGGTGGACGTCTCGGATTCCTGCCAGCATTATTGTTGTTATCACCCATTGCTTCTGGCTGGATCACGCAATAGGGTGTCAGATGGTCATTCCCGTGTCATAAAGCATAAGCTTTCTTGAAGTTTTATGCCTCATGCCCCACGGTGGGCGCCAGAAAAATGTTGGCGTTTTAATTCGCACCTCTGGAATGCGGATTAGAAACAGACAGCTATGCACAGATAAACTGCTCTTCGAATTAGGAGGGGAAGCTCCCTCTTTGTTGATGTTGCTTAAGAAAGTAAATTAAAACTAATTTGCCTATCTTTTTGTTCAGCTACGAGCACAAGATTATAAAACTCAAGCGTCGTAGCTGAGGTTTTTGTTTTAGAAGTTCAACTACGACTAAGCCTACTCTAATGACGATTCTAACTTCTCAAATAAACACAGAGCAAGAGAGTTAGAAATGGACAAGGAATGATTCTCTGACATAAATACTTAAATAAACTTTTCTCCCAACGCACATCTACTTACTTTCAATGCAAGCTGAAATAAAGATCATATAAGCATAACACATAAAACGGAAATCTAAGACATTATATCAAGGCAAAATAGGCACGAGACTTTATTTCTCAAATCTCAAGAACAAAGATTATACTTCTAGGACAGCAGGATTGTAGCAAAATAGGCTTACAGTTTAGCCATCAAACCAGAATACATTGACACAAGACACATGCACTGAACAAGAACTTGCAGCTAAAGAGGCTTGCAAACTTGCTCTTACACAAAGTGAATTGACACTGAATAACAACTTGCAGCATTACAGGGTTGCAATTTGCTATCACAAGCACGGTTCCGAAAATAATGGTCAAGGCTGCCCTTATTTATACACAAGCAGAGGAGTAGGGAACCCTAAAATCTCCTTGCTTTTACAACTAAGACTTGCCAACATGCAAACTTTATTTCTAAAACTAAACAAGATAAACATCTAACCACCTAATAAAGCATAAAAACAGGAAATGCCAACTATTACAACTTGTTTTCTTTCTCTTCTTCAAAGAGTGGATAAGAATTAAGACAAGAATAGAAAGAAAGCTTCTAGATGACCGCAGCTTCAAATCTTGACCACATCTGCCAAAAAGCTGATTTGTTTCTTGATTTCAAGTGGAGAGTGTTGCTGAAAATAGAATGTTGATCTGCCTTGGAAAAAGCAATTTCTCCAAAAAAAGTTGGGACCTGGGTTTTGTAGAAAATCACGTTTCGGAAAAACCCAGATGCTCAGAAACTGAAAAAGCTAAATCCATCCTAAAAAAGTGGCCAAAAAGCAGTTTCTAGAAGAGGGAAAAAATTCTCAATGTTCAAGAGGATGAAAAAGCGGAGAGACCCATGTGATCAGAAACGGAAAAAGTTGAATGGCTGTTTTGAAAAAGCAACACCCTAGAAGTTTGGAGCACGAAAAAGCATTCCTCTTTGCTCACTGATCTCGAAACCACGAAGAACACCGAAAAAGCATGTCGTTTGGATCTTCAAATCTTTGTTGAGAGAAAAGGGAAAATCTTCTTGCTCTAGACGCCAACCTGCAAAAAGTGAATAATGGAAGGCAAAGACATCTTAAATAAGTTGAGGTTTGAGAAAATCTGCTTTCTTTTTGCTTTAAAACTTCTCGAAGCCAATCCTGAGCAGGTGCATCGAATGTGGACACTGTTTGGAATGCTAAAGGATGAAATTTGAAAATTTGACTAAGGCATGGATTCTTGGGTGCCTCTCTTGGAATGGGGCGCTTTTGTTTGGCAGACAGCCAAATTTTCTTGAAATTTCAACTTTTTTGCTTGATTTTGACCTTCATTTGACTTTGATTTATGGATGCTCAAAGGATCCTGTGAACTGACAGAGTGATCCATCGCGGAGCTTGACTGATTCTGAGAAGATTATCCTGGAGGCAACTTAGGATAAAAACATTATTTGACCCCTCAATAGTTGGGCGCCCCTAGCTACCTGCTGTGCCCATGATCACCAATGTTAGTCATCATTTTTCATAATTTTCAAATTTTATACTTGCTTTCAAACCTTCAGATGATTTTGATATTCTGGGAGTTAGATTGACCCGATCGACTGGCTATCAGATTTGCTGGATAGCTTGACTGATTCTAAGGGGGGTCTTTTGGATACTGCATCTTCAAAAAAGTTGATTTGAGGGTCAAAAGCTTGGGCGCCCCTGGCTAACTGGGGCACCCAACTCCTCCAGAGTTAGTTTATATTATGTAATTTTCACCCTTACTTTTGACTTTTGACATTTTGCTCATTTTTCTCCCTCTGTTTCGCCTTCGATATCTGGTGATTATCAACTCTGATGGACTTGTTGATGGTTCCGTTGGAAAGCTTGATCAAATCTGAAGAAGTCATGCTGGAGGTGTCGACTGCAAATTCACTCATTTAGGCCTCCAAAAGCTTGGGCACCTATCTCCTTCTGGGGCGCCCAATTCCTCCATAAGACATTTTTTGCTTGATTTTCATTCTTCAAAGTTAAACCTTCATGTTATACCTTCATTTGATCTGGATTTGCCGATGATTAACAAGTTTGATGATCTAACGAAGACATCCACTGCGAAGCTAACAGAATCCTAAAGAGATTGAGTACATTTGCAAAATCTAATTGTTGGATTAGGTCTTTCAAAAGGCTAGGCGCCCCTGGCCACCTGGGGCGCCCAGAGTTCCCAAACTTAGATTATTTTTTGATATTTTCATGGTTTCCATCCTACCGCTCTGACATAACTCCTTCGATCAATCTAAGTTTCAAGCTGAATGGTTGATTTGATGACTGCGTTGTTGGGTTCACTGTGGAGCTGAGAAGATTTTGAGTAACATTGTCTGGGAGCACAAACCTTGATTTCATCATTTGGTGCCCTGAAAAGCTAGGTGCCTATCTCCTTCTGGGGCGCCCATCCTTTCCAGACTTAGTTTTTTATTTTGCAGATTTCAACTTCCTCCTTCATTTGACGTGCTTGCTTTTTTTTTATTTTGCAGATTTCAACTTCCTCCTTCATTTGACGTGCTTGCTTTTTTTTTATTTTGCAGATTTCAACTTCCTCCTTCATTTGACGTGCTTGCTTTTGCCTTGCTTGCTAGAAATGAAAAACTTTCTAAGGCATGAGTGTTTGGGCGCCTAGACTAAGCTGGGGCACCTGAGCTTTCCAGACTTAGTCAAAATTTGGCATTTTCAACTTTCACAGCCCCCTTCCTTTCTTCGTTATGCGTGCACGTTCATCGTTTCTCATCTTCTGTTTAGTGCTTGAATGTTTGAATCTGACACCTGGCAGCTGACTAACCTCCATTAATGGCATTGGAGCTCCTAAAAAGCTTCTGAAAAAGTAGAATAGACCCACTAGGGAAAAACTGATCTTTTTGTGATTCTGACTGCACCAGCCTGATGAGGAAGTATTTTTGACCAATCAAAATCAGTTTGAACCCTAGAAGCCAAACTTTCTATTTTTAGAAAATTTTGCCAACATCCATTTCGAAAGAAACCCAAAAAAAGTTCTATTTTTAGAAAGTTTCTAAAAATAAAAAATTTTCCTAAAGTTTAGGGTCAAAAAAACTGAGATCTGGGTTTTGTAGACTTGGTCGCTCTAAGCAGACCCAGATCGCCAGAATTTGAAAATTTTGAGTTTTTGCCCCTCATGCAAGACATGCAAGCCCTAATTTCAACCTTTTTTGACAATTTTGACAAGACTTTTAATCATTTCTTCAAAATGCCTAAGTGTAGCAAAAATTTTAATTTGGGGTACAACATATTTTAATAGTTGTCCCACTAACATCCCCAAAATCTGAGAAAAAAAATTGTCCACGAAACCATCCTCATGTCCACCATCTCTAAAACTCAAAGAAACATTGCTCTTAACCAAAGAAGCAAAAAATTGGAAAAAAAATCATATGTAACCACAAATCACTAGGTTTCACAATTTTTTTCCCCTCAAAAAATTACGATTCCATAAACTCGCCTATGACATTTTTTTCCCAAATACTCGCCATAAAATTGCAATTAAATTAGCCAAGTCATGTTTAATCACAAGTTATACCAATCTTTGACTAGTTTTGTCCATTTTTTACTTCAACAAGTGATTTTTTGTTGAGATGGGGTTTTATTACACACATTTTCCTCACTTGTTTCCAAAGTGTTTTACCTTGTCTACATTTGTTTGGAAGCGGCAACATCAACTTCAAGTTTCAATAGCTACTTCAAACTACAAGTTCAGACTTTGGCTGCTCCATCACAATCTCATCCATTTTTCTATTGCACAATCCATACTCCACTCTAGTTCATAGTTAAACTTGAATATAGAAAAATGTTTATATGGGTCTAAATTGTAAATATTTTATCATCTGCTTTTCACTATGGTAGTTAATAGTGTATCCCATGTTACTGACAAGTTTGGGGTCCGCTTCCTCATCATATGTTCATTTCTGATGGTGTTAGACTGTTAGTAGCTGAAACCTGGAATGAGCAGGGGTAGGGAACATAAGAAAAGATTGTGAGGGTATAGTTAAATGCAATTATGCCATAACAATAAACAATAACAAAATATTGTTGCCAAGGTCTATGCACCACTTGTGTAATGTCCCCGTCTCAAGCCTGACCGTTTTAGTGACCGTTGGCCTATTCCGGAGACCCGTAGGCTAGTCAGAAGGTAAAATTAGGGTTTCCTATTTTGAAGGAGGTCGTTGCTCAGAGTGGGTGGACTCAATGGCGGATTTTTTCTGGGTTTTCAGAGAGCTTCGCAGTGGTATGTTCTTCTCGGCATTCTGAGCATCTTCAGGAATTTACTATTTTTAGTAAATTCTATTTTTGGCAGTTTTACAGTTGGGTTCAGCATGGTTGACTTCCTACTTCAGTTTGGTCAGTTGGCTTGCTCATTTATGGCTTCGGGGCACCATTGGAGAGATAAGTCGAGCTATTTAATTAAAGTCACGTTTTAATATTATATTTTAACGTTGACCCCCTTGGTCTAGCCTATTGACTTCATGTTGTTTTGAAAAGTGGTATTTTGAGGGTGGCGCCTTCATTAAAGATTATTTTATAATTTATCAAAGTCAAAATCAAGCCTTAAGTTGGACGCATTTATTAAAGGGTTGAATTTATTTAAAAATGTCAAGATTAAGCTATGAAGAAAAGGGACGCCATCTTTTGAAAAGGATTAGGGTTTTGACTTGAAGAGAAGTTTAGGGTTTCGAGAAGTCAACAGGAAATTATAAAAGGAAGACTTGGATCCTCAATTCATCATCTTTTGTCTACAGTATTGTTATGCTGCCGGTTTGGCTCTGGAACTGCTTCGGGGAATGAAGGCCTCCTAGCTCGGGCATTGCTTCTTGCTTGCAACACAACAACTAGTGATGAGATAACTTAATTTGTGAGTTGCATTTAGTTTTGAGCATTGTATTCAGCTTGTGCATTGTTAGATCTGTTTTGCATATTAGTGGTTTTCCGTATATTGCATTGTTTGCTACAGCAGATTCATGTTTTTATTCATAAGTCAAAAAACAACAAAAACATTGTTCTGGGTATTAGCCCATTATCATTGCTAGGTCTAGGCGTCATCTTCCTCTAATTTGCAGATTTTTTAGAGAAGACAGTGATTTTTAAGAGCAGATCGCCCTTCCTTGAGGGCCGTACCACCTGCTGATTGCATTGAATTCCGTGCATAAATAATATATGGCTGTTTGCTCTGTTTTCAGTGTCTTAGTCTAGGCACCATCATTCTTAGGGAATATTGCACTTTGTTTCAAGTCAATCAGATGAGTTATGTGAGAGTTATGAACATATGAGTGATTTCATAGACTGCTGGTTATTGATTTAAAAGTGCAGATTTGTGAAAAAACCAGAATTATTATTTTGATCATTGAGAAGTTTCTGTTTTGGCACTCCTAACCAAGCTAAGGAGAGTTCTTTATGATGTAATGTTAATCTATCAAATTCCTAAGCTATTGGCAGGCGAATGATCATCATTTTGTAAACTGACAGTAGTACTGGCAGTCATTTTCAGTATTGTTCAATTCTGATTTGTAACGCTCTCTTTCATTGTGAAGTTGTTTGAAATAGATACATCTCCGCCCTATGGTAGCTACTTTCCCACTCTGGGTTAGCAAGCACATTCTGGGTGTTGAGTACTTTCAGCTTTCAGTATTTCTTTCAAGCATTGTACTTTGTAACACTCCGCCATATGGTCGCCCCTCACTCCATATTGGATTGGGTAGCACATACTTGGTGTCAAGTTCCCTTTCAGCACTTAGTGTAGAAGATCCTCTGACCATATGCTCGCCATCATCGGCGCCATTCTTGGTTAGAGTTCCTGCATAAGCAATTTGATTTAGATCCTCTGACCAATGCTCACACCTTGCCCACATCGGGATCCTGGTGTACATTCTGGTTAGAGTTGTTTCAGCACGTTTTGGTTTAGCTGCTAACCTTAACGGGTGCATTTGTCGTAATCTGTAATTTGAAAAACGAAAAAATTGGCTCGGAATATTTCAACCTGTAAGGTCTTAAATTAGCTATGGTATCAATAAACCCTCTTCTAATGATAGCAAAGTTAAGTTTTTTCTTTTCTTTTTTCCATAAGGTAAACCAGAAAGAGGACCTCCAGAACTGTATATATCACATTAAATTGCATGTTTCTCAAGAACCAAAAGATCCAAAAGAAAGATCCATCTGTAAAATTCTGCATGGTAAAAGACTCATGGGAAAAATTACAATTAAATAGTCATAACAGGCACAAGACCAACATCAAATCTAAAAAGTAAAAATTTATAGATTCTCAAGTATAACTGACCTGCTTTATAAATCACATGAAAATAAAAGCTATCCTTAATGAACAGAGACTAACTCCATCATGTGATTAGAATTTAAGGAATAAAAACACAGAAACAACTCTTCACACTTTTCTAATTGATCAATCCACAGACCACAGTCTAGCACTGACCTTGACGAGATCAATTCAGATTCTGAGTGGATTGCAAATGACGATGTCCTTCTCCCCCCTAATTTTTTTGATTGCCTAACAGAGGCCAACATTGATAGTGATGTGTTTGAACTTTGAATAACTTGGGAGAGGCTCTGACCCTGAAGCTTCATCATCAGGACCTGCACCCTTCTAATGTGGCTCTCTTCATAGCAGCAAGAGTCATCCACTACATCTGATTTTTGGGAACACTGTACTTAGTTTTGTAGGTTGACTTTGTACAAAGTAGTTTGTGATTGAAACTTTGAAAACTATTAGTATCTAGTTATCATTTGTGCACCATGTGGTATGCATTGTACGATGCAATGTAATCAACTATATGAACATAAATGAAAGAATCTATATTCCACAATTCATGGGCTAAATCCTCATTTTTATTTACTCTTTTAAATTTTTAAAATCAGCAGGTTTTTCTCTTCTTTTTTTGTATTTTTCTATGTTTTTTGAAAATCCATTTTTTTACTTATCTTTTGGATTGCCGATTGTGTCCCCAACAGATTTTGGCTGCTATGCGCTTAACAATTCAGTTAATTGCAAACTGATTATTCCCATTTCCTAATGTTTACTCTCCAAGGGGCATCATGTAGTTGAGGATTTTGCATTCTGAATCTCATGGTTCAGTGGATGCAGAATAGCTTATTGAGGAGATAAAGGATTTTCTAATATACAGTCTGTTGAGGGGATAAAAGATTTCTTTGAAACAGTGAGAACGAATATTGAAAACATACTGAAAGTCTGAAACCTATAAGGGGAAAGCCGATACAGAGAAAAGAGAAAAGAATACCACATTGTGATCTAGTTAAGGTGTATCTGTGGAAGGATTGGTTTCCCAAAGTCCAATATAAGAAATGAAGAAATTTGATCCATGTAATATTTTATGGAGATTAGTAGCAATTCTTGTCATGTATATTTGTCAGGGAAGCAAGACAAATTCCTTATCTTTAGTATTGCTCATCTATGTGATAATAAAGAGGCGGAAATTGTGACTAAAGCCAGCCGCTGATCGACTTCCGAGTTGATAAAAGGATTTTGTAATGTCCCCTTCTCAGTAGCCACTCAGGATGATCACTTAGCCTTTTTAATTCCCGGAGGCTAAGGGTGAAGTTAGGGAATCCTTAACTTAATTATTTAATATTGCCTAAAGCATCAAGTTTAATTTAAAAGGTAACATTAAGTAATTGATAAAGTAAAGTTATAAAGTAACTTTAAGTGAAATATTTTAAAAGGTACTTTAATAAGTCACTTTATATTATTTGAGCGGAAAATTAAGTGGGAAATATAAAAGGCAAAAAGGAGCTCATTTCTCTCATTCTTGGATGTTATTTTCTCACTTCATTTTGGAGAGCTTTTCGAAGGCTTTCAGGTCTGTGGGTTTGAAAACCCTAGGGCACCAGTTTCAGTAGTGAAACCATCTACCCTAGCTAGAAATTGTTGAGGAGGTCACCCGGACTTTCTACGGAGGAGATTAATGCAATAGTGTGGTTACATTTTTGAGTTGGTACTGGTGCAGGATGATTTTATGCTGGGGAGAACAAGAGTTTGTAACTGAGTCGATTTTATTTAAGAGTCATTGCAACGATAGGCGTCCAGGTTGAAGGACTTATGGAAGCGACTACTGTTAGTGCTGTTTATGTGATGAACAGGGTATTGTAAGTTTGGGGAAACAACTTATCTAAGTCGAGTTGCTGTGTACCAAGCCAGAAAACACATTACCTCTCCAGGCATGGATTCTATTGACAGAAAAGCATTGAGACATCTCAGTCTTTGATGAAAGATCATTGAGTGGGCATCGGTGAAGGCATTTGAAGCTGTTTGCAGCATTCATAGCTAATCCTGGGTGGACGCACTGGTTTTAGGAACTGTTGCATTGCATTCTTGAGTGGGACGTGTTTAGTCTTTGGTTGCCGATTCTCACGTTTCGAGCTGAAGCTGATATCTGGAGATTAAAGGCATTGTGGACCTCCCAAACCCCAAGCGTGGCCATTATCAGGAGTTCATAGCGCTCAATCGGCTGCTGCAAAATCTCAGACTTGTGTATCACTCCAGGTTCTCCATTATTTGTAGCTTTTTGTTTGATTTCTACAATTCTGAGTAAGTCAATTGCTAATGGAACTCTTTGATTTCGAACTGAGTATTGGAATGTGAGTCCCTTGCTAGTCTTGTCATGAAACATTGTCTTAGCGTTGCTGTTAGAGGATTGAGGTAGTTTCAGGTCATTCTGGGTTCATTGGGTCAAAATATTGACATAATACAGATTTCTGAGGTGTGTCAAATGACTGATATAAACTGCTGTCAAAGTCTTATGAATCCGTAATTTCTTTCTGAGCATCGTTACTCACATTTAGTTGCATTCTCAGTCCCATCTAGTTCCATGAGAAGTGTGCTAGGACTGAGCTATAAATCTGGCTATTCTCAAACAAGTCAATTGTAATGAAATTTTGAATATGTCATTAGTTTACATGCATTTTCATTTATGAAGTTGTTCATTATCCATGCAATATTCTGAGCACATTTTGTTGAAGTTAACACCTATCAAATTGAAAATTTCACAAACATTTTCATACTTCCGAGAAGGTATTTTATAGTGGTATCAGAGCTGGTTTCCTGCCAGCTTGTGAAATCAGAAAAAAAAAATCAGTGATCTTCAGCTGCGTGAAATGTTATGAATCTAGACGATCAAGCCTATATAACATACAGAAGAAGAGGAGCAAGAGAAGAGGGCATTTCAGAGAGATTGATGGACAGATTTGATCAAAAGGATCTGAAGCTGCATTTCAGAGAGTTAGCTCAGCTTAGACAGAGTAGCACAGTGGATGCCTACATTTCTGAGTTCCAGAGATTGGTAGTTATGGTCACATATATTTCAAAGCAGAGGTTGGTCATGTTTTTCATTGAGGGTCTTGTCGAGCCACTTCGTAGTTGGATTAAGGTTTTCAAGTCCAATTCATTGCAGGATGCCATCATTCAAGCTCAAGATATGGAACATTCAGCACCTAAACACAAATTTCCGCCCAAACCATTCATCCAACAAAAGAAAGAGGACAAGAAACCCTTTCAAAAAGAGAGGCCTAAAAAGAGTAAGAAAGAGGAGGAAGAATACAAGGAGTGCAGGAGGAAACAAATTTGTTATCACTGCAAGGAACATTGGGAGCTTGACACTATTGTTTGGGTAAGGGTAAAGTCCATTTCATTGAGGTTGTTTCAGACAATGAGGATGAAGGTGAGACTGGACAAATATAGGGCAGCGAGGATAGTAGTTCAGAGGATGAGAAACCGCAGGTGGAAACTAAGAGTGGAGCTATTGCTACTATTTCAGGTACTCCCAAGTTCAATTCCTTTAGAGTTAGGGGGGGTTTGTAGGGTCAGCGTGTTACAATGTTGATAGACAGTGGGGCAACCCACAACTTCATTGACTCAACCTTAGCGGCTAAGCGGGGAATACATACGCAAGACTTTGAGGGGTTCAATGTCATGGTTGCAGATGGATTCAATATGTCATGCACACAGAAGGTTTCTCAGTTGTGTCACCTTGGGAAATTATATAGTCACAGATGATTTTTATGTAGTAGACTTGGGTGATACGAATGTTATACTTGGTATACAGTGGCTACATTCGCTGGGTAAATATTCACAAAACTTCCAGGCTATGGAGTTGAAGTTTAAGGTAGCGGATGGCAAGAAGGTTGTGCTCTGGGGTATGGCTGATGGGGCCCCAAAGATTGTGTCAGCAAAGAGGATGGAGAGTATTTTCAGACACGGAGATGTAGCTTGGGCAGCTGAATGTCTAATCACTACTAAAGACACACTCGATAGAGATCAGCCATATGATATTGAAATACAGTCGCTCTTGGGTAGGCATGACAGAGTATTTGGAGAGATCCCTCCAAGGAGGCCACCAGACAGAGGGTTCCAGCACACCATTAAATTGGAGGAGGGGGCCAAACCCGTCATCACCACCCCCTACCGTCATCCTAAAAAGTTTAAGGATGAAATAGAAAAAGCAATCAAGGAATTGTTTGACATGGGACACATACGGCCGAGTTCCAGTCCCTTTGCTTCTTCCATGGTCTTGGTGAAGAAGAAGGACAAAACAATGAGGATGTGCATAGATTACAGGGCTCTCAACAAAAAGACCATCAAAAACAGGTATCTGATACCCAGGATCAATGAGTTGTTGGATGAGCTGCATGGTGCGGTGTATTTTTCTAAGATAGACCTTCGCTCTAGGTACCATCAAATCAGGGTTAGAGAGCAAGATGTTCATAAGACGGCCTTCCGATGTCACTACGGTCACTATGAGTTCTTAGTCATGCCCTTTGGCTTGACTAACACACCTACAACATTTCAGTCTTACATGAATCACACATATTTAACAAGCAATTGCGCTAATATCTCCTTGTATTCTTTGATGACTTGCTCATTTATAGCAAAATTTGGGATGATCATCTTAAGCAGCTAGATGAGGTGTTGAGCATCATGGAGGAGCAGTCTTTGTACGCTAAGGCCTCGAAGTGTGAGTTTGGCCTTAAGGAGATACTGTATTTGGGGCATGTAATTAGTGCACAGGGTGTATAGGCCCATCAGGAGAAGATCCAAGCAATACATGACTGGCCACCGCCTAGGACACTTACAGGGCTGCGAGGGTTCTTTGGATTATGCAGCTACTACAGGCGTTTTTGTAATAATCAACCCCAAATATTTTTTTCCTGCATTGCACCCTTGCTGATAGTGTTTTGTTTGTTGTTTCACATATGCTATTCATGAAGTAAACATGCCCAAAGTATATGTAACAAATTTGCACAAATGACAACAGAAAACTTGCTTTGAAAAGTATTATTCAGACCTTCAATATTCAGATTTCAATAACAAGTAATGGAGCAGATTTACAAAGCTTTATCAGCAAGATTAATTGATTTTCAGACCTAGATTAGTGTAGCATAACAGCAAGTAAAGAACTCCCAACAGCAGTCAATAGAATTCTTCCTGAATACGCCTTTCACCAATGTGGAGAGCACCAATACCAAGCCCGCTTGTAATGGATTCACCTTCAACAGCTACAAGGATGTCTCGTAGCAGTCTATGTATGGAGAATTACTAGACATAAAAGCAGAACAGCAACATATGAAGCTTCCCAAAGGCAACGCACAGCATCAAGGGCTTGCCTTTAACTCTTCTTGTTTACCAAAGTCATTAAACCCTTGAATCAGGCCCAAAGGTGAGCAGTGGCAGCCTTACCAGCCAATGATAAACTGGATATTTTTACCAACCTAGCCTTCCCTAGGAGAAAGTTCGACCTGCTGTTTAAAAATCCTAGACTCCCTTAAAAAATGCAACCTTGTGCTTGAAATGGACGCCTTGAGGAGAGACACCTTATGAACAAATACCCATTTTAATAGCTAACTCCATTTTTGAGATATGAGCAGATATGTGCGATCAGGTCCAAAAAGTAAGTGCCCAGAAATTCAGAGAAATCTCACCAAAACTCCAAGATTACCACACCAAACTGAAAAGAGCAAAAACACACCAAAATCCCACTGTAAAAACCTCAAAAGAACTGGAAAATCTTCATTCTTTCTCGCCCAGATGTGATTCCTGACTGAAACCACCATTCACCAACTTGAACAGGTCTTTCACTGTCGAAACTAGTCTTAGACAACGAGGGTTTTCATCCTCGAATCTGTTTCTCAGTCCTCTGGTATCAAACCAACAGCACCTCTGTAAGTCATCAAACTCAACCATGCCAAATGAAGGTTTCAAAAAGATTTTTAAAGTCTCAACGTGAAATTAGGGCGACCAAGGCATGCCCTAAAACCAATGCCACTTTTGAAGCATTAAAATTTTGATTTAAAATAAATCTCCACCAAAACATTAGCTTTTCATTTTAATTTTTAATTCACCTCCATGCTTGGGTGCCCAAGATAAAAGAAGCATTTTAAAATGTTATAATTGTTTAAAAATAACTTCAAGTGATTGCATTAGGCATTCAAGGTCCTTTTTATGTCCCCTTATGACCCCTCAATTAAAAAATATAAAGTTACTTTAATAAAGCTCACATTTCGAAGCTTAAATCAAATATTTAAATGATTTAACCTTAGTAACTTTATACCAACTGAATATGTGCTTCTGTGACAAGCTTGACCTGGCCCCGCTTACCCAAAATAACTTACTATTTTTAGTACTTACTAAAAATAGTAAGTAGCACCTAGAAACTCGATCCAAAGAGAAACTGAGGTGTTCAAGAGGGCTCACCGAGGACTGAAGCACAGTACCAGACCCCCTACTAAAAATAGTAAGTTTATCAGAATCAGACCAATCCGACAAAGGACATCGAAAATGGGGACATTACAGTTTTGTTAGAGGGTTTTCTCAGTTGGGGGCACCATTGACAAACCTTACAAAAAAGGGGGTATTCAATTGGTCTGAGGAGGCACAACAAGCTTTTGACAAGCTCAAGGAGGTGATGAGCACTTGCCCAGTGTTGGCACTTCCTAATTTCACACAACCGTTTGTCCTTGAGTGTGATGCATCCGGTGAGGGCATAGGTGCAGTACTAATGCAGAACAGGCACCCTATTGCTTTCAAGAGCCGCAAATTGAGAGGGCCTGAGAGACTTTACTCTATCTATGATAAGGAGATGCTCGCCATAATGCACGCATTGGCGAAATTCAGGCAATATTTGGTTGGGGGTAAGTTTGTGGTGAGGACCGACCACAACAGTCTCAAGTTTTTCTTGGAGCAGAAGGACTTGAATGAGAGGAAGCAGAAGTGGGTCAGCAAAATACAGGCCTACGACTTTGACATAGAGTACGTGAAAGGGAAGAAGAATGTTGTTGCAGATGCCCTTTCCAGAAAACTAGCAGCCTGCTCACTCACAGAGATTTCAACGGATTGGAAATCTCATCTCCTGGTAGAGTACTCCAAGAACAAGTTTGCATGTGAGATGATGGATGGACAGGTTCAGGATGACCGATACAAAGTTATGGATGATATTATTTTCTACAAGGGCAGAATCTATCTAGTGCCAGAATCCAAACTCAAAGAAAAGATTTTGTGAGCTTCACACAACACTCCTTTAGCAGGTCATCAGGGTTACTTCAAAACATACCGGCAGGTTACAGAGAGGTTCTCTTGGAAGGGCCTCAAGGAGGATCTATTTAGGTATGTCAGAGAGTGTACGACTTGTCAGCAAAACAAGTCAGAACATTCACATCCAGCGGGTTTATTGCAGCCTCTACCCATCCCTGAGCAGAAGTGGGAGAGCATTTCCATGGATTTCATCACCGGTCTCCCCAAGGTTCATGGTAAGGACTGCATATGTGGTTGTAGACCGTTTGACGAAATATGCTCACTTCTTTGCCATATCTTCAGAGTATAAGGCACCCCAGGTAGCAGAATTATTCTTCAAGGAGATTTTCAAGTTGCATCGAGTGTCGAGATATATAGTGAGTGACAGGGAGAGAAGGTTCCTGAGTGCTTTCTGACAGGGGTTATTCAGGTTGGTAGGGACTAAATCAACTTCGAGCACGAGCTATCACCCCCAGACAAACGGAAAGACTGAGATAGTAAACAAGTGGATTGAGGGGTACTTGCGTAATTACATTTCAAGACAACAGAGAGCATGGGTCAAGTGGTTGCACTTGGGTGAACACTGTTACAACACCACTTGCCACATGTCAACTGGCATGACAGCTTTTTGAGTATTATATGGTTATGACCATAGCAGCATAAATCGTTTGGGGAAAAAATCGGCAAACCAAAAAATCAGGATTTTTTGAAAAATCGTGAAAAAATCGGGAAAAAATCGGATTAAAATTAATTAATTAATATTAGTATTATTTTATAGTCCACGATACCGGGCAATCTGCTTTTGGGTCTACATTATAAATCTAATTATATAAACATTAAATTCTAATTATTATAAATCGGATTTGAAATTAAATTCTAAATCTAAACATTAAATTATAATTTTTTAAATTATATAATTATAATATATGAATATTATATTTTAAAAATTATATATTAAAATATTATTAATAATTTAATTATATAAGTAATAAGACTATAAGCAAAACTAAATTTTATATATTATTATGAAATAAAAAATATCAAATATGTAAAATTATATCTTAAAAATTATATATATTAATTATAATAAATTTATATTATATATATTACATAATTTAAACATAAAATGTTTAAAAATTATATATATTAATTATGATCAATTTAATTTAAATTATATTATATATTTTTAAAAATTAGATATATTATCATTTTACATATTTAAGAATTATACTTAGTATTTTCTATAAAGTTGAAACATTAAAAAATTTAAACTTAAACTATAAATTTATACAATAAATAAATAAATACAATATTCGGAAAAGTCGCCAAAATAGTTTAACAGAAATCATTTTAATGATTTTTTACAGCGCATCGTCAAAGGGTAAAATTCGTTAAAGACAAATAGTAAAATTACAGTCAAAAATTTTAACAAGTGGTTATATGGATCTTTTCATTTGTCACTTTGATTTGTTTGGCTTTACAAATATAATGGGTAGAAATTACAATGTAATAATATTGTATAATTTTATTTAAGTTTTTATGTAAAATTATATTGACAATATTATTCTTAAATTTTATAGTGGATCTAAAAAAAAATACAAACAAAAATAAGAAACCCTACCGGCTACCACTTCTCAGTCGCGCGATTTCCTTCGCAGTAGCACGATTTCCTTCTCAGCCCGCTGCTGATTTCCTTCTCAGCCGCGTTCTCTTTCGCAGTCTGCATTCCTTCGCAGTTCGGTAAAAAACGTGACGGAAATTGGGAAAAAAACGCGTTTTTTTTAGGGTTTTTTTTTTACGCGCGATTTTTTCACGTTTTTTCCCGATTTTTTGTCAAAAAATCCCGATTTTTTAATGATTTTCAACGATTTTTTTGGCAGGCGTTGACTGCTGAAAAAATCGGGATTTTTGTAGGGAAAAAATCGGCGACCTCCCAGATTTTTTCAAAATCGCGATTTTGACGATTTTTTGCCGATTTATGCTTCTATGGTTATGACACACCATCCTTCATGGATTTAGCTTTTGGGGAGAGCAGAGCTCCTAAAGCGAAGGATTGGATTCAGGAGAGCCAAAACATACTAAAAGCTCTCAAGGATAATTTGCAGTTGGCTTAGAATTAGCAGAAGACTTATGCAGACAGGCATCAGGTTGAGTGTAGCTTTGAGGTGGGGGATATGGTATTCCTTCGTTTGCAGCTTACAGACAGTCTTCGTTGAAGAAGAGCGATGCAAAGAAGCTCAAGCCTCGGTTTTATGGGCCCTACAGGATCATCAGACGTGTTGGGGAGGTAGCATATGAGTTGGAGTTGTTGGAGAACAGTAAGATCCATAATGTTTTTCATGTTTCGTGCCTCAAGAAGGCACTTGGACAGCAGGTTACTTCATCCTCTGAGTTGCCCCTGTTGGATGAGGGATATTTAGTTTTGGTTCCTAAGGAGATAGTTGATACCCGGGAGAAGAGATTGAGAAACAGAGTGGTTAAGGAATTCTTGGTCAGATGGAGAGACTTGCCAGCTGAGGACACAACTTGGGAGGGCGAACAAATTCTGCAACATCCCAATTTGCAATTGCTTGAGGACAAGCAATCTCGGAAAGGGAGGACTGTAATGTCCCCTTCTCAATAGCCACTTAGGATGATCACTTACTTTTTAATTCTCGGAGGCTAAGGGTGAAATTAGGAAATCCTTTACTTAATTATTTAATATTGCCTAAAGTGTCAAGTTTAATTTAAAAGGTAATATTAAATAATTAATAAATTAAAGTTATAAAGTGATTTTAAGTGAAATATTTTAAAAGGTACTTTAATAAGTCACTTTATATTATTTGAGCGGGAAATTAAGTGGGAAATATAAAAGGCGAAAAGGAGCTCATTTCTCTCATTCTTGGATGTTATTTTTTCACTTCATTTTGGAGAGTTTTTTGAAGGCTTTCAGGTTTGTGGGTTTGGAAACCCTAGGGCACCAATTTCAGTAGTGAAACCATCTACCCTAGCTAGAAATTGTTGAGGAGGTCACCCGAACTTTCTACAAAAGAAAATAATGCAATAGTGTGGTTACTTTTCTGAGTTGGTATTGGTGCAGGACAATTTTATGCTGGGGAGAACAAGGGTTTGTAAATGAGCCAATTTTATTGAAGAGTCATTGCAATGATAGGCATCCAGGTTGAAGGACTTATGGAAGCGACTGATGTTAGTGCTGTTTATGTGATGAACAAGGTATTGTAAGTTTGGGGAAACAACTTATCTAAGTCGAGTTGCTGTGTACCAAGCCAGAAAACACATTACCTCTCCAGTCATGGATTCTATTGACAGAAAAGCATTGAGACGTTTCAGTCTTTGATGAAAGATCATTGTGTGGGCATTGGTGAAGGCGTTTGAAGCAGTTTGCAGCATTCATAGCTGGTTCTGGGTGGACACACTGGTTTGAGGAACTGTTGCATTGCATTCTTGAGTGGGACGTGTTTGGTCTTTGGTTGCTGAGTCTCACGTTTTGAGCTGAAGCTGATATCTGGAGATTAAAGGCGTTGTGGACCTCCCAAACCCCAAGCGTGGCCATTATCAGGAGTTCATAGCACTCAATCAGCTGCTGCAAAATCTCAGACTTGCGTATCACTCCAGGTTCTCCATTATTTGTAGCTTTTTGTTTGATTTCTGCAATTCTGAGTAAGTCCATTGCTGATGGGACTCTTTGATTTCAAACTGAGTCTTGTAATGTGAGTCCCTTGCTAGTCTTGTCATGAAACGTTGTCTCAGCGTTGCTGATAGAGGATTGAGGTAGTTTCAGGTCATTCTGGGTTGATTGGGTCAAAATATTGACATGATACAGATTTCTGAGTGTGTCAAATGACTGATATAAACTTCTGTCAAAGTCTTATGAATCTGTAATTTCTCTCTGAGCATCGTTACTCATATTTAGTTGCATTCTCAGTCCCATCTAGTTACATGAGAAGTGTGCCAGGACTGAGCTATAAATCTGGCTATTCACAAGCAAGTCAATTGTAATGAAATTCTGAATATGTCATTAGTTTAGATGCATTTCCATTTATGAAGTTGTTCATTATCCATGCAATATTCTGAGTACATTTTGTTGAAGTTAGCACCTATCAAATTGAAAATTCACAAACATCTTCATACTCCCGGGAAGGTATTTTACAGATTTCCCACAAAAGTAAAAGCGAAATTTGAGAAAAAATTAGAATTAAAGATGTCTGTTTTGAAAATTCACAAACATCTTCATACTCCCGGGAAGGTATTTTACAGATTTCCCGCAAAAGTAAAAGCCAAATTTGAGAAAAATTTAGAATTAAAGATGTCTGTTTTGCCTTCTTGGCGTGGACCTAATGAATGATATTTGATCAAGTAGGCAGACCTTGCAATAATTGATGCTTCATGCATCTCCGGCGCAGCACTAAAGTGCCTTACCCCGGATTTGTTAGAAGAATTTTGTCAACAACGAATGGTTTAATAGGAGGCTCGAGAATTCCAGTCTGGAAGGCTTTCTTGCACGAGAATCAATCTCATCTTAGTGATTCTTAGTTTAACGGACAGACGGCAACTATTAGAAACATGCATTGTAAAGTTGTTTAGAAGTATGACTAAAAGCTTCTGTTAAGGAGAGGACCACTTGGAGGTTGAGTTACTTCTGGGATTGGGAGACCTATTTCTGTGTATATAAGATTAGCATAGCTGATAAATTAAGGCAGATTCAACTGGACATGCATGCAAATAGGTTGCTGAATTACCTTGAGGGCCCAAAATGGTAGAAGTCCACTGATACAGATTATCGCCTTTGGGGCCGGCGGAGCAAAGGGGGAGATCGTTGAGCTCAGCCAGGTCTTTTTGTATTCGTCTACCCGACGCTGACACCGACGCCCTCATCGCCCATGGACTACCGCCGCCGCCGATGCCTCCGCCTTCTCCTGCCGCTGTGCTCATCATCATTACTCCTCTTATTTGCTCTTCATTTTTATCAACCCACCTCGCAAATAGAGACTTCGCTCTATGTCTCTCCTTCATATAGGCCACATGGTGGCTAGCACCTATTTGTTTTTAAAAATAAAAATATCATTTGTTTGTAAGGGAAGTTTAATGGAAAATACACTTTTCCTAATTCAATTAATTAAATGTTTTAAATAAATGCAAATTAATCTAGGCAATTAAAATTGGATGGATGTGTTGTATTATTTTGAAAAGTAGATGACAAGGATTAAGGTATTTAATTGTAGGAATTACGATGAAGAATAAAATTTGAAGCAACATAGGATTTAACTTACATCAATATAAAAAATGGATGTCTTTAGTTTGAGTGTGTGTCAAGGCTATAATATCTTTAGAATTATCCCCTAATCAAATCCACATCTTGTGGTATCACTCCTACCCACTTTGGAAATTATCTATAATTTGTGGAAATGAACCTATTGACAATGGACAGATGCAACCTATTTTGTTGTGATCTCTGCTCTTCATTAATTGTCAAGGACTAGTAATATTGAAAATCACCTTCAAAAAATCATCAAATCATAAAGGAAAGTTCTCTTAGGTTAAGCCTCTTGATTGGACTAGCTTTACAATAGTGAAAATGATCGAAGACGACACTCTTTAGTCATACAAATGCCCTGAGATGAATTGATATAGAGTTGTATTCTTTTTAGTATTCCAAAGTGAAGTGTTGTTATAAAGATTCTCCTTTAAGTGCTTAAAATATGTGAATGATAGTTGATAATATTTAGATGTGAGAATCATGCACATTGAATGTCTTTAAATATTAAGACATGGCAACTAATTGTGTGAAATGTATACCAACTCATATCATCATAATGGATAATGGAATAGGTAGGATTTAGCAAATTTTTGAATTTTGGATCATTTACACATGGTATGGGATCATTTCCACACACTATTAGTTTGCTCGAGACCATAAAATGTTAATATCAAGATAGGGAAGAGATGCTTTGACATGTGGGGCAATACATGCTTAATATTGGTAAATGTAATAGAATGAGTATAGGTGTGGAGGGGTGTGGATTGGATGGGGTCAAATGTATTGAAGTGAATATAAATGGAGAGGGGTTACAAATTGGGAAATAAGCCCAACTTTGCACAAGAGTTTGTCATTTGTTGACATGTAAAAATTTTAAGTAATTTCGTTTAAATGGGCCCAAAACTAAATAAAAATTCATATGTGAATGAAAATTTTATCGTTACATTTTCCTCCCACTTTAAGGTGCATGTCAATCTTAACAAGGACATGTATTTTAAAGTAAATCAGCACTCACAAAAATACATGTAAAGTAAATATTCAAATATAAAAGGATATTGAGGTCCATGTAAAGTAATGGACCCCACTAGATCTCATTGTGTTTGTTCATTCGTCAACATGTGCTCCATGGAAACCTACAAAATAGAAAATAGGTATGTATTGAGTAGCTTATGTCATGCAAGTAAAGATAAAATTGATTGCAAGATAAATTTAACATCTACAAAAATAAAGAGAGAGAGTAGGGTTAAAAAAAATTACCTATACAAAAAGTGATAATGATAATGGTCCACCTAGTGCAATGGTTGTAGGACATGACA
The DNA here is from genome assembly GCA_007258455.2 of Sequoia sempervirens. Lineage (NCBI taxonomy): Eukaryota > Viridiplantae > Streptophyta > Pinopsida > Cupressales > Cupressaceae > Sequoia > Sequoia sempervirens. The sequence goes on from VDFB02098830.1 coordinate 24,602, forward strand.
ACATATTAAGTGCTACCAAATCATGTGACCGTGACTTATCTAGACAATGTGATGAGTCTATGTAGGTATTGTAATTGTCTACAAACTCGATAAAGAACTATTAGAAATAGGATATATGCCCCATTCAATTGTTGCATCCATCAAATGTGAGGAATTAAAGGAGGAGGAAAATGGAACATGAAATGTAAAGGTGAGCTAGGCATGGACCTTGTATCATGTGAAGTAAATCAATGTCATGAATGCATTATGAAACAATAAGATAACACATCTTGAATAGGAGGTATGGTAAGAACTTTTTTTAGGGATAAGCATGAAGGAATTTAACTTTCCTATGTATAGGAAAATAAAAACAAGTTTATATCGTCCTTGCTAGTCAAAAACACCCTTTTAAGTACATAAAACACTAGAAAAGGCATATGCCTCTAATGTGGCTCTAAGAGCATGAACACAAAATGATTAAGGCATTAGGTCCCTAGTAGTAAGATAATCTAGGTGAATGACATATTAGGTGTTGTCATGCAACTAATAGTGCAAGGAAGGTTATGGTACCTTATGGTATCCCTAGTGTGACTCTAATAGTATGATCACATAATATAATGGGGAAGGCTTGATGATACAAGTATGATATGATAACAAGATAGGATCAATGAATGGTGTGGATGTAGGAAAGATCATAAAAATATGTAGTTGCATCAATAATAAGGTAAAAAATACTCTTTGTGGTTAGAAAATGTTATCATAATAAAAATATGTAATCAAATCAATAGATAAGTGTACAGTTAAGATGTTTCTTATCAATATTTGTTCTAAGGGTTGTAATTATTTTTTTAATAAATTATCAAGGCATGTGTCATAGAGATAAAATTGGTAAACAAAAAATGCATGTGGTCTACAAGTGTCTCAAGATGAATAAATAAGCATCATAAATCAAATTGATCATCAATTTGTATTATAGGTCATAAAATTCATCAACATAAAATAAGGGCAACCATGAAAAATAACTCAAAGACGGGGCTAGGTCACCCATCATTGGCAAAAGTATGTATCATTATTCATAGATTTGGTAAGGTGCAAAAATTGGGTTCATAGAACTCATAGTTTGTGATTTATAAATTTACACTTAGCCATATATAGGAGGGAATGATAAAAATTAACTTCCATTCTTACACACAACCTTAGAGATTTTTACCCTCCAAATCCTAGAACCTATTAATGTATAATTTTATCTTTTCATTTAGTTTATTTACATTATTAAAATTTATATTTCTAAGATAGGATAAGCTTGCTTAGATAGGTTATTGTTGCATCATGTGACTTTTATTTTCCTAGTTTGATGAACATGTGGTCCACACATGTGACTACATCTCCTTTATCTCATAATGGTTTTACATTCACCTCTCTTGATGTTGTATTCTATGCATACCCACTTGTATCTCTCATTTGAGTGAATATAAAATCATCATTGTATTTTTGCATCCTTTGATAGAATATAATTAATCTCATTTTGGATCTTTTTTGCTTTAATTAAAGATCCTTGATCTTGGGTGGCCATCTTCGTAGCCAAATCTTACACAATATTAGAGCTAGTGGAATTTATTCTCATTAAGTTTTTTAGAGGTCTAGGTTGTAGATAGAGAATTAAAAAATCTTGAGAGAAATATCAGATTATGGGGAAGCTCTTCTTTGTGGCTTTGTATTGTAAATTCTTTATTGAACTTTATGGAATAAATTTGAGTTTACCATTGAATCCAAAACATTCAAATAATGAATTTTTCCTTTAGTTTCATCCAAACTAAACTTTGGAGGCTAGAATTACAAGGTTTTTATTTTTAAGAGGTGTTTGCAAGATCTAAAGTATCATCATTTTGGAGCATTTTGGGTTAACTATGACCCTACCATCATATCAAAAATCCCCCAAAACCCATAATTTTTTTATCATTTTGATATTGGAGCACTTGGCCCAAGACCCTCAAAGAATTAATTTGTTGATTTTTTCTCCAAAAAAATCTTCTATTTGCAAAAGGTCATACTCCTCATAATGATCTTAAAAAAAGTTAATTTTGGGTTTGCTAAAAATAGGAATTCAAGAGCTTTCCAACTAGTGGTCACAATAAGCATGTATTACGGAACAAGATATGATGCTCTAAAATTGACCTCTTATTTTAATTTTTGATAATTTTTTATAACAAATTTTAGGAAATTTGTTAGATTTTATTATATGTTGCAATTTGAAGTAGATTTATAAGTTCATTATCATATCCTTGTAATGACATCTATAACACATCAAGATCAATATGACCTTTCACTTTTTGGTAAGTGATAATAGTACATGCACTACATATAAAGTACAAAAAATATTTTGTACTGGAGGGTTCATGATTTTATGTATTTTAGGGGTGATCTTGTGATTTTTCATTGCTTAAATGTTGTTTTCATGATTGAGTAGTCTTAGGAGTTAACATGTTTCTTATACTATCTCCTTTCCAACTTAGGTATCCCATTAATACTTCTCCTACTATCTCTATAGAGATCATGACGTCTCCAATATCTTCTCATGTCTAATATGGATGAATGTTCTCATACAGGGTTGTCCATCTTCAACAAGATCATTCTTTGAAGCCTTTAAAAAACACGTAGATTCAAATGTTCTTTTTATAAGAAGAAAAATCATGATAAAAACTATTTCTTCCTAAAGAAAATTAATAAACTAAAGTAGCTTCTTTAGGAAAATCACATTGTTTCACTAGATTATTCTACTCTAGCATTGATATATACATTTGGTGTTCATACTCAGACATCTTGTGTGAACACATCATCATGGTATGATAAGTATAGTTAGATGACATGCATGGATATCTCATCTCCATTATCACCTACTTCTATTGAGTTAAGTGTTACTTTATGCATAATTTTTAAAGACTCCATATAATAGGGTATTCATTCTTTCTAGAGGGATTTCATTAGGATGAGTACTCAGTAGATCTTAAGTGTTTATTTGTGATTCCTTTCTTGTAGCTTTGGAGGACACTGTTAAGGATATTCATCTCCTTTTTGATGAAAAACCTATGTATTTACATCATCTTCTTCAAATGTCATGAGAGCACCTTCAAACCCTCATATTCTTTCTACAAGATTTCATACTGACAATTTTTTAGATATTCATGAGTCTGCATATCTAACTTAGTTATCATTCATATCATCATCTTCTATAGAACTAATAGATTATCATCAGTTAATTTGTCTTACCTATGGTGGGCACCAAACATCCATGGTTATTGTATCTAAATCTCACATAGCACCCAATTCATCATATCAAGATTTGTCATAGTTTGACATTGGTTTGGAGAAGATTGAATAGTTTATAGAGGCATCATCCACATATTCGGTGCCCGATCCCTATTAGTTTCTACATGATTTTTTTTGTCACTCTATTTAGTTAGGCCTAGGACTCATGATTTGATTGTGGCACTTTTTGGCATTAGTATGATAAAATTTGTGCAACTTCTATAGATCTATATTACAATATTTCTCCCCTCATATTCCTTTTAGGAATGGGAAGATCTTCTACATTCACATTTGAATTTATTTCTTCCCAAGTGGTGGAATATTGTTCAATGTTCATGGATCATATTTGGTATTCATAGTCAAGCATCTACAATCAAGATAGAAGAATACATATTGAGGGAGATTACACGGTCTCTCTTCTTCTCTCTATTATACGGGGAGTTTTTCCTTGCATGAGGTTTTGTTCTCACATATTTTGAAGGGGTAACCTCAACCTTCTCTCTTCATCCTCTCTTGGGGGAGTTTTTTCCTATGAGTTTTATCCTTCTCCTCTTTTGAAGGGATCACGTATACCTACACATTTTTCTGGGATCCATCCATTCTATTTTCCCTACCCTACTAAGTTGCACTCATGGGGTTGTTGGTGCATTATAATTTTTATGCATTTATTTTATTATATTTTCTAGAAGGATACTTTTGTACCAAATGGCCTACAATTTCCTAGTTTGGTGTAGATGTGCATGTGTGACTACATCTCTTTTATCCCACATTGGTTGTATGTTCACCTCTTAGTGTTGTATCCTAATACTCATTTGTAGCTTTTATTTAAGAAATCTAAAATGATCATGGTATATTTATATCCTTTGATAGAATATAATTATTCTTTGATTTTATGTCTCTTTTGTGCTTTCATTGAAGCTTCTTGATCTTGGGTGGCAATCTCTATAGCCAATTATTAAACAAACATCATTATAATTTGACATCATGATGCAACAATAAGGCCACATTCCTACACAAGGTTATTGAGTATGTGCCAAAATTAAATGAGGCAAGTACCTAGATATGATGACTCAACTTTTTGACCCAATTTTTCCTAATTTTGTATAGAATTGATTTTGAAAAATGTTTAGATTTTTTTGAAATGCACGAGGGATCATTATATTAGTTTTTTTAACCCATATATCTAACTTTCTAGTCATGTGATTGACCTATGACATTGACCCCTACTAGTCAAACCTTAGTTTTTAGCATGATTTATATTAATTTTTCATTAATTTTTTATTGATGGTGAACTAATTGTCTTTTCTTTGGATTTTTGTGCATAGATTAATCTAGAGATCCATGAGAGACCACAAAATTAGCATATTAGAAGCATGCAATTGCTTCCACTCACCAATGCTAATTGGACCTTGTTAGAGGTAGCAAGGATCTATCACATGGTCATGTTACCTTATTTGTACTATGACACAATGGTAAAGAGGTCATACCCAAAAATTTTGCTAGAAAATGCAACAATCTTTTTTTTGGATACATTAATGACCCTATGACAATATCAATTATTAATTTTGTTAACATGATTGACAAGAAAGTTGACATCAACATCTCATCTTATGACTTACAAGGATTCGTACTAAACTTATTGTTTCCATTATTATTCATTCTCAAGGCTAATACAAATGTTACTAGGAATACATAGCAAGCGGAGATTTTTAAAAAAAAGGGATGGTTATTGAGGTAGGGTTAACATAAATCTAAATAGTTAAAACTCTTACAAGTCAAGATACCCCAAATGACATTATCCACAATTGCAACTACTAAGATTTCATAGTAATGACACACTTATTGATAGCAATTGCGATTTTCCCTTTCATTAAATTTACTAACCTTTATCAATATTAAATCCCTTTGATTTAAAAATATTATAATAGTAATTTGAGTATAACATTAAATCGATGATTATAATTTAATCCAAGTTTAAACATTGGGGTATTATTTATGATCATTACGAGATAATAATATTTTATTTAATGGCAAACTACCATTGTTATCTTAATTCGTCTTTTATCGAAATACTAATTTTGATGAATACTATTAATCCACCAATGATCATATTATTATCATTAAATAAACAACAATAATGTTATTAATTTTGATGTTGTTAAACCAATGCATCAATAATGATATTATTTAAATTTTAATACAACTTCTACATTTATAATATTATCTTCTTTTTGTTAATGCTTCTATCATCAGATTAAGAACTAATGCTAAATTTATTGTCTTTCCCTCAAGCTAAGAATTTTAATGATATCATTATTATTCTCTCAATTCTTCACCCTTACGATTATTATACATATTTTATTTTTTTTACTATTGGATCTACACCTAAACCTTGATATACCATTATTAACTAATCGATGACTTGACAATAGACAAATTACTACGTGTTTGCCAACTCAAACATTAGAAATAAGGTTATACCTTTTGACACTATATCCTTTTCACAAGAACATTATTAAGAATCTATGTATAATATAAGAAAGAAAATAACAAGATTATCAAATTTTCATTGAACCAATAATATACAAAATGTTTGACCCCCAATTTTAAACGTTTAAAAGAAATAATCTTATTCAATTCTCTCCATATAATGGTATTATTGAACCACTAAAACTTATATTGATATATTATTGTTTTATTTTATTTCTCCTAAAACACAAGCAATAGTGTTATTATTTTGTTAACATTCAAATATCATAAGTAATTAATGATATATTTTGTAATCCCTACTTAAGCTTCAATGCTTATGACATTAATATATATATATATGATAATTATGTTTGTTATCGAGATAGCAAAAACCAATTTATATATGTTATTAACAACGTCGACGAAGTGGAATGGAAGGACAATAAATGTGATTTATGATGGGCTAGAATGACGAGATGTTGAGGCGACACATTGGCATGGTGGACACCGATCAATTATTCAATCCAGGGCTGCGAGGCGGATACCTCCAGGGCTGCGAGGCGGATACCAGGGCTGCGACCAAGGACGGCTTTAGTGAATGCGACGGATACCTGGGCTGTGACCAGGGCCTCTGAAGGCGCATTGCGGAGCTGCGACCAGGGCTGCAACCAGGGCTACGGGGTCGGCGGTTGCTTTCCAGATTCGGGGTGTGGGGCCGGTGGGGTTTGTGTAGGAAAAAGTGGACACACAAAGACAAAGCAGGGGCAGATTCCAGAAAGGACAAATTGGAAAAGGGGGCTGCGTCCAAACAGGTCCTTGTCACTTTCTCCACCTCTTCAGCTTTTCATTTTTTTATTGTTTCATACCTGTTTGTCTCCTTTCATCCATACAACAACTGGCATATCCGCATAAACTGGTAACCTCACAACAATTAGGCAGTTATTCACCGCATGAGAGTAAACAGGGGGATTATGGGGGATAACCGAGGTCTGACATATCAGGATGTCGAGGCAGTGGGCCCTCTAACATCTGTTTCAAACACAATTCCAAAGCAAATGGGGGCACTAGAATGCATATCGGGTAATAACATAGCAAGCAAACCACAGGTGCAACTATATGACCTCTTGAATCTTCTAGTTCAAGGAGGTTTAAGGTTTTTAGAGTTTCACACTCCTCAGGGATCAAACGGGTGGACAACTATTCGAGATGGGGGTTTGGCAACCTTTTTGGTCCCGCTGCTAGCAAGGTCGTCTTTATCAAGTATTTTGAATCTTATGAACGCGGAAGAAGGGTTGATTTTCGTAAATGCGAAACAATACAACGGGATTTTAAGGCGCAGGTTGGCTATGAAAAGGAAACTGAAACAAAATCAAAAGAAAAACTTCACTTTGATTTTACCTAAGGTCTGTAACAGCAAGGCAGGTGCATCTAAGGTGGTATCCAAGAAAGAAGAGCAAACAAACCAAGCTGAACATACAAGTAATGGGAAGGTAATAGGTAGCTCAGTGAACCACGAATCAAACATAGGTATGGTGGGTGGGACCATGGGCAAGGCGGAAGAGTCCTTTATAAACAAGATTGTCATTGAAAAGGCATCTCAGGAAATCTACAGTCCCACGTCCTCACCGCTGTTATGGTCATCAGAACTATATGTAGAAGAGCTCATGAGGCTGAAAAGTAGACTTGATGATCTAGAAACAAAGGGGAGGTGCGAAGATAGCAGATTTAAAATAATTGTTGAAGCAAATTGTAGGCTGGAAATGGATAATAAAATGATGCAAGATCAATTTTTAAATCTGCAAGTTAACATGGAGAAGGGGCAGCAAGAATTGGTCACCCTAAGGCAAGAGTTAGACCAATTAAAAACATCAAAAAATGAGAAATCAGTGGTAGAGGGAGGAGAAAATATAATGGAGTTAAAGGGGATCCAAACAGCATTAGCAGACTTGGAGGTAAAAGAGAATCAGTTAAGGGTACACATAGAAGAGGCCAAATCTTGGTCACAAACAGTGAATGGATCATCAAACGAGCAAAAAGGAATTATTGAACAACAAGTTAAAAGACAGTTAAGAGAAGAAAAAGATAAACAAAGCAGGGTTACAAACATTATCATTAAAGGTTTGAAGGACTTCGGGGAGAAGGAGAGAACCGACATTCTAGCAAGAGAATTCCTTAAAGATAAGTTGCAATGGGTAGGGCATATTCAGCAAGCTAGTAGAATTGGGAGAAAGATAGATGGAGGAAGAGACAGGCATGTAAGAGTCACTTTGAGAAATTTAGAAGATAAAAATAAGATCCTAAAAAATAGGGGGTTACTTAAAGGCACACATATTTATCTAGATGAAGATTTGACCTTCGAGCAACAAGAAGAACAAAGGAAGGAATGGGAGAAGGTAAAAACAACAAGAAATGAAGGCAAATGGGCATGGTTGAAGAATGGGAAAGCCCAAATTAGTGATCGTTTCTCAAACAAGAAATAGGAATTATGGGCCCCACAGGACTACCTACATGTTGTAAGCTGGAATTGTAGAGGATATCCATGGAGAAGAGGACCTGGTTTGAGGCCCATAGCAAAAGGCAAAGATATTATCATTCTTACAGAAACGCATGAACATGAGGGCTGCAAAATTATGGATTTCGAAGGGTATAAGAAAGTTTCAGTGTGGAACAAAGGAAATAAAACAGGTAAAGGTCATGGAAGGGTTGCAGTGCTAATAGCTGAGAAGTGGCAGGGAATTGTTGAGTGTGTAAAAGAAGACACAAATAAACAATACATATGGCTGCAAATAACTGAAAAAGGGGTAACTTTTAGTTTAGCCGCTTGCTACTTTGCTCCTAAAAATTCAAAGTTTTATAAGAAGCGGAATTTAGACAATGAAGATCCGTATGCATCACTAAAAAAAGATATCTCTACTTTTAACATTCTTGGAGATGTGGTTTTAATGGGTGACTTTAATGCAAGGACAACTAATAATCAGTCTCTTCAGTTGAGCAGTGAAGCAAAAGGGGAGAACAATCCTTTATGGTTGGAGGAAGGTGGTGGTTTCCATTGGGAAAGAACATCTCAAGATGGTAATGGCACGGTGAATTCGTTTGGGACTGAATTACTTGGGCTTTGTAGTTTGTTTGGCATGGTTATTTGCAACGGGGTGAGAGATTGGCCGACATCTGGGGGTGTCACGTGCAAGACCTACAACGGTCAAAGTGTGGTTGACTACGTGGTTTGCTCTCAAAGTTTTGGTTCTAGGCTGCTGGAGTTTGACATTGAGGACTGTCCTATTGAGATGAAATCTGACCACTTACCTCTTCGGGTTAAGCTTCGTGTTTCTCCTATCAATCAGCACAACAAGCAAGTTCAACACATGCAAAAAATAGACCTTCCCAAGGGCAAAATCCTCATAAATCAGGAAAATAAAGAAATATTTAATGTTGTTCTTAAGCAGCAGTTCCATGATTTGAAGAATGAGGGAGTGATTAACTCTGTTAAAGAGGCTGATGCCCATATTCATAGCAGCTTGCTGATTCCGATAATCCACAAAGCATTAAATGCATGCAAAAGGTCTTTTCCCAAGGTGAGGGCTGCAAACACATTTCCGGCAAATCCGTGGTATGATGATGAGTGTAAGGCAGCCAAGAGATCGCTAAAGGAGAGTGATATGGACAAAGAATACAAGAAAAAGTATGTAAAATTAGTGCAATCCAAAAAAATGGAATACGTTAATGAAAGAAGGAAGGAGCTAATCTCACTTGGGAAGCAGAATCCTAAAGGCTTTTGGAGGGAACTGCAGCAAAAGAAAAAGAAGGTGGAGAACAATATCACGGATGCCCAATGGTTAGAGTATGCTAGGCTCCTTTATGAGCGGGTCCACGAGAAAGGCATCCCTCCAGTTGTTAACACATCAATGGAACTATTCACCGTGGATGATATTAAACAGGGAATAAAGAAGTTAGCAAGTGGGAAAGCACATGACATAGATGGGATTCAGGCTGAATTTCTAAAGTGGGGGATTGAAACTCTCGCTCCGTACATAACAAGAATTTTCAACAATGTCAATCAGGAAGGCTTTCCTGTGGAGTGGACTACCAGTGTGGTCATTCCTTTGTTTAAAAGTGGTGATATCAATAACCCATCTAACTATCGCACAATTATGGTTAATCCTATCTTTGGCAAGCTCTTTGGTAGCATGGTTAAGCGTAGGATCAACAACTGGGCAGAAAATGAGGGCAAAAGGGCAATGGGGCAGGCAGGCTTCAGATCTAGGCACTCTACCATTGATCACTGCATCACCCTTAGGCACTTGATTGAGAAGATTTGGGACTGCCAAGGTGAGGAAGCTTATTGCTGTTTCGTTGACTTCAAGAAAGCTTTGACACGGTGCCTAGGGACAAACTGTGGAATAGGATGGAAGAATAAGGCATTCCAAATGTGTTTAGAGCAGTTGTTCACAGGTTATATGAAAAGGTTAATGCTAAAATCAGAACAAGTGAGGGTATGTCAGAATGTTTTGGCAGCGACATTGGGGTTAAGCAAGGCTGCCCTTTATCTCCCACGCTTTTTGGGCTCTACATTGATAAGTTGGAAGCTTGGTTAAGCAAGGATGGAGGTGACGGTATCCAATTAGCAGGTTACGTAGTGAAATTACTTCTTTATGCTGACGATCTTATTTTGATTTCAAAAACAGCTCATGGGTTAAGAGAACATTTGAAAGCTTTAGAACACTTCTGTCAGGAAGTGGGGATGCAAGTGAACACCACCAAAACCAAAATCATGATTTTCTCTTTGAATAGAAAAGAAAAACAACATATCTTTCCTTTTGAAGGTAGTCCACTCGATATAGTGAAAGAATACAAGTATCTTGGGATTGATTTTCACCATAAGCTCAGCTAGGAGACCTGTTGCACGAAAAGGATACAGGGAGGGTGGAAAGCCTCTTTCCTGCTGCAAAACAGATGTAGGAAAGCTGAACTTTGGGATTGGAAAACCAAGAAAACTCTTTTTGGTTTACTTGTCACGCCAGTTGTACTTTATGGGTGTGAAGTGTGGGGAAGCAGTATGTCAAATTGCAGTTGGAGACAAATTGAAAGAATCCAAAAACACCTAATAACAAGCAATCTCAAAGTTAAGGCCACGGTCCCATATGAAATTCTTTTAGCTGAAGCGGGGGCTTTTCCCTTGGAGGCGTCGGCGATAACTCGGTTGATAAGTTATCTAAAGAAGATTGAAAACATGGACAACCACCGTTGGCCCAAAGCGGTTATGGAGGAGGTGCTAAACCGTAGAAAGAAAACTTGGATGAAGCAGAACAACAAGTGGCTGAACAAGTGGGACATCAAATTGCAGGAGTGTCCCAACACCAATAGTGAAATAAAAGATTACGTGAAGGAAAAATTTAGGACTGCCATGTGGTCAAATCAGATTGGGCGAAAAAAAGCATACTACATCAAAGAGTTTAACCCGACAAAGGATCATGGTGAAAAAACGTATTTAGGGGCTGCTATTAAAGGGAAAGCGAGGGTGTTAATAGCACAGATGAGGACAGGATCACATCATCTTAGGTGCGAGACCGGTAGATGGAAGTCTCCTAAGGAAACGTGGGAAGAAAGAACCTGCATATTCTGCAATAAGGGGGTGGTTGAGACAGAGCGACACTTCTTCTTGGAATGCATAGCTTATGAAGACATCCGTAAACAGTATGCAAATAGTTTGGGTATGGACGATATGCAGCAGTTATTCGAGGAGGATAAGATCAACCAGACGGCCAGCCTTCTAGTCAAAATCAATAGTAGGAGATCTGATTTAGAAAAGAGCATGAAAGAAAATTAAGCTGTGTCTTGGTCCCATAGACTGTTTAGTCTTGTGGACGTCATTAAAAATTTTCATTCATTCATTCATTCATATTTTACCGTTCCCTTCAATTTCCTTCCAGCAACATATTGCAATCAGTCTGAGTAACTTGCGCCAGCCTTTTGGTATGGAGCTGAAGACGTACGGTCTATTGAGGGTAATGATGGACTTCTTTGGGAAAATTATATGTTATGCCAATTCATTAAATATCAGGGATTAAATAGTAGCTTAGGGATATTTATAATGCAGATAGTATTAATTCCACTTTGATCAAGAGGGAAGGTAATATTCAACCTAACCTCTGGCACATAACCCAAGACCTCACAAATGATAATAAGTTGTTAACAACAAATTTGACAGAAGCATAGTAATAAATCTGATTTGGTGAGAGAATTTTCTATCATTGAATGCACCAAATTTGCATACCACCACCGCCACCGTGAATATCTTTAAAGATCTTTCTTGTACGCACACGACTGCCAATAGACTGTTGTGCAAGTTAAAATTAAAACTACAACAACTTTGGTCATACAGTTATTTTGGAGGTATGGCCATGCTTGCTTAAATAAATGACAATAATTACCTTGCCAACAATGTTATGCTTGCCTGAGAGGACGAGGCTATATTTAATAAGCTTTGCACACACATTTATCATCCCTGGGAACTCGAGGCACGTGTTGCTCTTCATGAGTCAAAATAAATAAATTAATTAAATAAATGGTAACACCAAATCTTTTCATGTCCAAAGATTGCTCGACATCATTAGGTGATTTTTAAACACAACGCTTTGTCATGAAAAATTGTGTCGCGGGCTCCCTTGGGGGTTGATGCCTCCACTATTTTTCATGTATGCTAATCAAACTATATTGGAACAAAATCAATCAAACTCAAGCCATGAAATTTTAAATCTCTGTGTTATGCACTCACCCTCAGCAGTAGATAAATAGTTACACAAGAGCTGAAAACCCAACTAAGGAAGTGTTAAATGAAATGAGAAGATTAAAAGGAAATATCAGCAATAATGGTGTTCAGTACTCGAGGCTACAACTCTTTTTGTACCTGGTAAATAAGTATCATTGATTTAGGGAGATGATGGTCTAGTGTCGGTAGGTCAACCAGTTAATATGTTGCTAGACTCATGATAGGGATGGTTGCCCATCCTATGTTTTAATGATCCTAAGATTTAATCTAAAACCTGTTGTGTAAAAGTTCCTTCCTGATAGGTAAAATGTAATTCCCACGTAACTACGAAAGGTGGCGTGTAGGTTAGAACTTGACAGGTATGGTTTTTGGCATTCCATCAAACTTTAATAACATAAGCCTATGGATTTTTACCGCCAGCCTTTCCAGCTAATCAACACTTTAATATCTACTGCCTTGGTTGTATGGCATAAAAAAATAGGAAATAAAGTCAGGCATGGTGTAACTGGCTCAAGGGAAAAAAATACATGTTATTTTTTTAAACAAAGGTTGCATACTCCCACAAGATTGTCATTGATTGAGTAGGATAGTAACCATTGTTATCCATTAGTTTTTCTGATTATATTTTATGTACAAAAAAATCTTAAACAAAGTCATGCAATCATCAAGTTTATTTCCTTTGCACCCCATCTAAAATTTTTGCACACTTTTATCCCTACAATACAATGCTTTTGATAACCTTCCAAAAAATCCCAAGTATTTGAAGTTGTCCAAATGCAATATTGAAT
>VDFB02098831.1:0-33600 GCA_007258455.2 Sequoia sempervirens
ATATATATATATATATATATATAAGGTTTTAATGTTTTAAAAATTTAAATAAAATTCTAGGTAAAGTAAGAAAAAATTATAAAATAAATCTTAAGTAAATAAAAAACTTAAATAATTTTAGATAGCTTAAATGTTTTAGAACATTTAATTGTGTTTCAATTTTTATATATGATCATGACATATAAAATAACAAGTAGATTAAAAATTAAATAATTCTTTGATAGTTTTAATTTTTTAAATATTTTGTTGTGTTTCAATTTTTATATATGATCATGGCATATCACTTTGTGTCTTACTATTATTGTAGATATCTATTTATTTAGAGTTTAAGAGGTACACAATCTAATTGGGGGAATCATTATTGTTTAATATTTTTAATTTAATAAAATTAGAAAAAAAATTATGAATGAATGAAAAGAGAGAAAATGATATTAAATTTGAATATTATAAAGTTGACTATGATTCATGTTATCAATATGGGACTATAAAAATATTTTATCCTTTGAATGTTTTATGAATTATAATATTTTGAAAATTGTTTATATTTTTATATTAGTATCATATTTCATTTAAGAATTATTTTTTCACAAATTATTTTAATAAGTGTTATTGGAATTAGTTTTTGTTGTAATATGTTAAATATTATAATTCATTCTAAAGTACTATTGATTGTTGATATTTTATTTTCTTGAGAGTTTTTTAATGAGATTTCAAACTTAAAAAATAACTATAAATAGAAATAACTCTTGATTAAATAAAATAAAAAAATCCTGAATAGTTGTAAAGTAAAAAAAATTAAATAAATAAAAATAAAGTATAATGTATATTATTGTATCAATAATTTTAATATTATTTTAAAAGTAGGATAATAATATTGTATAGATATATTATCATAAATGTTATCATATTATGAAAAATAATAACAATATACAATTTTAATTAATATATTTATACTTAGTATCATTTTAAAAATAAAATAATACAAAATATATTTAAAAAAATAAAAAAATTAAAATAATTTATTATATAATTTTTTTTATTTTTTTTATTTATTATTATTTTAATAACTTGTTTCATTATTTTTCATTATATACATTTATTATCAAATATTTGTTAACTAATTATTTAAAATTTTATATTATTTAAACAGCCTTAAATCGACATCTCTAATAAAACTCCCATACACCTAAATAAATCATCTCCAACTTATAAGCGCAGAGTATGGTTTTAAAATTCTGTACAATATGGAGTATTCGGTGGAGTATTTATAGGAAAAGTTTCCAACATATTCCCGTATGGAATGTGGGAGTAAAAAAAAGACATAACTTTAAACATCAAAACGGAGATGCAAACGGAAATCTATCAAAAACGCGGAAAAAGTACGGAAATATCAGTTGAATGGGCCCGGCCACATAAGGAGAGTACCCTTAGAGTGTGCCGGTTAAGCCGCGCCAGGCTTAACCGGCACACTCTAAGCATTGACTGCTTAGGTGGTCGGGCCCACTCTTAACCTTACCTTTCCCTTTCGTACCATTTTTTATCCACTCTTAACTCGACCTTTTTCGTTTGTATCTTTCCGTTCACTAATTTGCCTTTGCAACCTTTTCAGGGAGTCCCAATGCCCTCTGGACGATGCTCATCTACCTAAAAAAGGCATGTCAGAGGCATGTAACATGCATATACCATAGATGAAACATCATACAAATTGATAACCGGGGGCCCACCAGGCTGGCAGCAGAAGTGACGGGAAGGAATAACGGAAGGTAGCGCCATTATTTATTTAATTTTTTAGTTTTGCCGATTTCTCTGTTCAAACGTAAATTTCAACTAACATGGGTGGGGCCATCCAAAAGAAATGTATTTAAGAAGCCTTAAGAGTTATATGGAGTTTGTTACAATGAACAAATAATTGGTTAAAGTGATTGTGGCTCCAAATTCCTCTCCACAACATAGACGAAAATCATTGCAATTACCACTATTATTAATATATTATATGATATTATAATAAATATATTATTATACTAGTTTTATATTATTATATTATTTTGTTTTATTATTATAATTATAAGTTTTTATAATGCAATTAAATTTATATTATTATTTTATAATTATTATTATATATAATTTAATTATATTAAATTAAATTATATGATAATATTATATTATTATAATAAAATAATTATATGTTATTATACATTTATTATTATATTTAAGTTTGTTATATATGTTCATAATGCAATTGTATTATTATTTTATGATTAATATTATATTAAATTATATATTATATATTAGTTTTAGAATATTACAATTATTAAATTATTTTATTGTTATTGTATATATTATATTATAATATTATATATTTATTATTAAATTATATTATTGTATTAATATATATATATATATATATATAGGTAAGTGTTATCAAAGGGGATAGCGCTTGTTTACAAAAGGTAGCAAAGGGCCATATGAGGCAGCAAGAAACTATCTAAGGAGATCCCATAATCAACATCCCCCTTACAACTACATATATTGATATAGAATGCCTAAGTTCCAACCCATATCGATCAACCTATCCATGTTGTTCAACCCCAGCCATGATTGTTCGCGACCCATGAATCTGATGAAGGAACTCATATCGGAGTTTATCACCCCCGCCCGAAAGACTTCCCAAGTGTTAGCCACAAAGTTTTCCCTGGCTTCTTTATGTCGCCTCCAAGCCTCCACATCAGCAACTTCCACCTGATTCTCCTCAGTATCTGAATCCGAGTTCTCAAAGAACATACGAAGCTGACTTGACAGTCCTGTCGAAGGCAACTCTAACACCGCACTTGTTGCAGCCATATAGATCTCGGCCACGAGCCCCCCAAGCTTCTCCACCATCCTTTCCCTCGAGCTCAGAATGTCTACCAGAGGCGCAATCACTACTTCAAGTATTTTACCATCGCATGTATGACCTTCTCCAGGGAATACCCCGTTCACGACCCCGAGTAAAACATCTAACATCTCAGGTCTTCGAACGCGGAAGAGGCACTGGCATTTCCCCACCCTATCTTCATTTTTACAAACACAACTGACACCAAAGTGATGCACCATCCTTTGCCATTGGCCCTTAGAACTCAACTGTGACACATATACAAACGGGAATGAATGTGCCCCCTGGCGCATTCCTAAATAGAGCAATAAAACAGGAATCCAACGGGAAACCATGACAGCTTCCGACACCACTCCAGTACTGTGTACCAAGCATATCTACTTTATAGATCCCCCGACAGTGTCTGTGCCATTTAACATGAGTTCTATGTACATCAACTCACGGGTCGCGGATCTCACCAGAAAGACCACCGTCTGAACTTGCCATATCTGCATCTAGGATAGTTTGGAGTCCCGCCCAACGGTCAACGGAGGCATCCACCAGCACATGAGTGATCTTGGTATACTCCCCAATTATCCAACAAGTCCGCTACCTTGTTTGCTTCTCTATACACGTGTGTAAGGGAAAAGTCAACAAGTTTGCCCAAAAGTGACTTGATCAATTCCACCCAATTTCCCATTCACCAATTAGGAGAGTTCCCAGAAGAGATAGCCCGAATACAGATCTGAGAATCCCCCTCGATTTCCATAGCCTCAATACCTTTCTAAATGCAAATCTGAAGACCCAGAGCTAACGCTTCAAGTTTCGCTACGTTGTTCGATTGGACCCCCAAGTATTTGGACGCCGCCCAAACACATTTACCATTCGTGTCTCTTATGATACAGCCAACTCCCGCTCGGCCTGGATTACCTTTGGTTGCGCCATCAAAATTGAGTTTCCATTTTAACCTCACCAGGGTTAACCAATGAACCTTTCGCCTGTCCACTTTTGGAGCATGGACAACTTTAGATTTCAGAATCTTAAGTTTAGACCACATCTTCTGTGTCTCCTCATCCCACTTCGTGAAGTTAGCTTTGGAGCCAATATTTGTTCTATTGTTTACGATTTCTATAATGGCTTCCTGAATTTTACCTATAACTTGTGTCTCTTCTAAGGCCTCCCCCTTGAAAATATGTTTATTCCTTTCCTTCCAGATGTGCCAAACTACCATAGAAGGAGCCACAATCCATATGCTATACCAATACTCAGACCTATTAGTCAACCTCCAGCTGTATTAATATATTTTTTTATAATGTAATTAAATTTGTATTATTATTAGATGTAGGTGATCATATTTTCTATGTATTTGAAAGGAATTGTAAACTAATATATTTGGTATCATGATGCTAATAATGTGGAAAAGGTATTGAGGGTATGGGGGATTATTAATTTATATTGGGATAAGGATTTGGATAGCTAGATATCAACAAGTGGTTATGTTTTAACTCTATGGATTTAGGAGATGGATGATATAAAGGGAATATGAATGGAATGGTAGACATAGGATGATGGATTATGGAGGGAGGATGTTGGATGACATTCATAGAGGTGCACCTTTATTGATCCTAGTTGGGAATTATAGGAGTGGGATGTTTAGAATGGGTGAGAGGGATATGAGATTGGTAGATGAGGGGATGAGTAGGTTGAGATGGAGGATGGGATTTAGGGATATAAGGACCCAAAGTGGACTTAGTAGGTGGGGGAGATGTGATGGTGGAGTGGTCAACTTATATGAGCATTATCTTGTCATACAATATTCTCACTCCTCCATCCTAGCACCTATAATTAGGAAAGTATTTTTAGTGACTGAAAATTGAACTATAACTGCCACCATTGTGATCCACCTTCTTCATGAATGCATATGAAAACTAATACCAAGATTCCTAGAGAATCTAAATTATTAAATAATTTATAATTTCACTCTAACCATCCAAGGACACTTTCCAAGAGTGTTGAAGATACATGAATTATGCATAGGGTTGCAAGGTAAATGTCACCTTAACCCTAACATGTATTACTTAAAGTGAAAAAAGTCTCTTAAAATGATGTTAACTTGATGGATGGAGTGTTAGGATGTATCTTGAAAAAACACAAGAATTGGGAAGGATACATCTTGACGATGATGATTGGGTGTTGTTGATATAATAATGATATATCTTGAAACAACACAAGGATTAGAAAGGATGCATCTCGATGATGATGATTGGTGTTGGATCAAGGCTTGCAAGAAGGCTACAAACAAGACCACAAATGTGATTCGATGATTTAATGTAGATTCCATAATTGGATTGCATGGATTGGGATCTTATTGTGATTTTGAATTGCAAGGAGTGATGGAAAAATTAGATAGATGGAATTAGATTGCATGGAGGAGTAGCCTATAGCTAGGTACCAATGACAAATGATTATGGGATAAGGGGATTAGGCTATAGAATGGAGTGATGGATGGTGAATGGGACGAGTTAAACTAAAGGAAGTATCATGAGACTTTTCTATAATGGTTCAACATGCACAATGATAATCCTATAAGTATTCCCTTACCAATAACCACTAAGTTGAGCCTAGAACAATGCCCTAAATCTATGGAGGTTTTGAGGGACATCAAAAATATTTCTTATGCAATTGTAATTGATAGCTCTATATATGCATTTATATGTTTCAAGCTTAAACATTACTTGAGCAAGGGGAGTTCTAATTTGGCTCATGCCAAATATTTGTAAAGAGAATTAGATGTAGGTGAAAATGTTTTCTATGTACTTGAAAGGAACTTTAAACCAATTTTTTTCTTATCATGCCACTAATAATATGGGAAAGGTGTTGGACATATGGGGGATTTTTTATTTTGACTGGGATAAATATTTGGATGGCCAGATATCAACGAGTGGGTTTTTTTTTACTCTTTGGATTTAGGAGATGGAGGATGAGGATGCTTAGCTTTTGGATTAACATTTTTGGATACCATTATGGGTTTTTTCCTTTTGATGAATTGCTACATTTTTCTTTGGGATCCACATGGTTTTGTTATTTCTTTTTCTTTGGTGGGCCAATGTGGCTTTTGGGATTGATTGCACTTGTTGAATGGATTTTTCTATGTTTTACCATGTCGATTTGAGGGGACATGGTGATCCTTATATTTTTATGGATGTGTATTTGTATGCATTTTTCATTAGGATCCAAATTTATTCTACTAGAAATGTTATGGGTGGAAGGAGATGGATACAATATAAAGGGAATATGAATGGAGTGATAGATGTAGGAGCATAGATGGGGTGTATGGAGGCTGGTTGGGAATTATAGGAGTGGGATGTTTAGGATGGGTGAGAGGGATAGGGGATTGGTAGATGAGGGGATGAGTAGGATGAGATGGACAATGGGATTTTGGGATATAAGGACCCATAAAGGACTTAGTAGGTGGGGGAGATGTCATGGTGGATTGTGGGACATAGGGACCCAAAATGGATTTACAGGATGGAGGAGGGATAGAGATAATTTTTTTGGTTGGTATGATGGAGGGGAGATGGTAACAAATGGTTTGGAGGAATGGTGGGAAACACCTATTTTGGTCTTGGGAGAAGCTCTCTTAGATTTCACAAAGATTGTACCAACATTTTTTGATTTTGAGCCTTGAGACATATAGTTAAGGCCTTGTGATCATGGATTTTCTTTGATTTGGATGGGCTCCAATATACCGTGTTCATGTATGCCTAAGACTTTACCTTGATAGTTAATGTCATTGAGCATTTGGTTTAAAGTAGGGTGTTTATTATTTTTGAAGCAAGCTATTAGCTCATTGTTAGATGGATGAGGATGGATGGTTAAATTATAATTTTAGACCAAATGTTCTAAAACACACTATTTTTATTAACTTGCAATTCACAATGTACCCAACCCATGTGTTTTTTAATTTGTGTATATCTAGGTTTAAATTTGAAATAGCAGCAACAAAATTGTTCCTATTATTGGGTAAATTGGATATACTTTTCCATAATAGAGGTTACAAAACATGGTGTGTATTGGGTACCATGTGAAGTGCAGGTTACAAATCATGTTGTGTTTTGAAACCTACAAATTTGCATACCCAAACACATTGTCCTGAAATGATGTTAGTTGAAATGGTGATCTAGATATGTATAGTTATGAATATCATATACCAAATAAGATGTTTCAAAAGTTGTGTTTCAAAACACACTATGTTTATTAACTTTCAATTTGCAACATACCGAACCCATGAATTTTTTAAATTGTGTATATCTAGGTTTTCATTTGAAATAGAAATAACACAATTTTTCTTGTTATTGGGGTAACTTGGATATACTTTTCCACAATAGAGGTTACAAAACATGGTGTCTTTTGGGTACCATCTGAAGTCCAAGTTACAAATCTTGGTGTGTTTTGAAACTTGTAAGTTTTCATACACAAACACACTGTCATGAAATGATATTGTTATTTGAAATGGAGACCTAGATGTGTATAGTTATGAATTTATTATGAGAAATAGTAGGTTTCAAAATGTGGTATGCTTCAAAACACATTGTGTTTATTAACTTGAAATTCATAATGTACCCAACCCATGTGTTTTTAAACTGTGTATATATAGGTCTAATTTTCAAATAGCAACAACACCACTATTCTTGTTATTGGGTAAATAGGATATAATTTTCCACTAGAGGTTACAAAACACGGTGTGGTTTGGGTACCATGTTAAGTGTAGGTTACAAATCATGATGTGTTTTGAAACCTAAAATTTTTCATATCCAAACACATTGTCATTAAATAATTTTATTTGAAATGGAGACCTAGATATGTATAGTTATGAAGTTATTACGAGAAATAGGAGGTTTCAAAATGTGTTGTGTTTCAAAACACACTGTGTTTATTAACTTGCAATTCACAACATACCCAACCCATGTGTTTTTAAATTGTGTATATCTAGGTTTACAATTCAAATAACAACAACAATATTGTTCACACTATTGGGTAAATTAGATATACTTTTCCATAGTAGAGGTTATAAAACACAGTGTGCTTTGGGTACCATGTGAAGTGTAGGTTACAAATCATGGTGTGTTTTGAAACCTAGATTATTTCATATCCAAACACACTATCATGAAATGAAGTTATTTGAAATGGAGACCTAGATATGTATAGTTACGAAGTCATTATGAGAAATAGGAGGTTTCAAAATGTGTTATGTTTCAAAACACATTGTGTTTATTAACCTACATTTCACAACATACTCAACCCATGTGTTTTTAAACTTTGTATATCTAGGTATGAAATTCAAATAACAACAACATTGTTCATGTTATTAGGTAAATTGGATATACTTTTCCATAGTAGAGGTTATAAAACATGGTGTGCTTTGGGTACCATGTGAAGTGTAGGTTACAAATCATGGTATGTTTTGAAACTTGAATTATTTCATATCCAAACACACTATCGTGAAATGAAGTTGTTATTTGAAATGGAGACCTATATATGTATACTTATGAAGTCATTATGAGAAATAGGAGGTTTCAAAATGTGTTATGTTTCAAAACACATTGTATTTATTAACCTGAAATTCACAACATACCCAACCCATGCATTTTTAAACTTTGTATATCTAGGTCTGAAATTCAAATAACAACATTGTTCATGTTATTGGGCAAATTGGATATACTTTTCCATAGTAGAGGTTATAAAACATGGTGTGCTTTGGGTACCATGTGAAGTGTAGGTTACAAATCATGGTTAGTTTTGAAACCTAGATTATTTCAAATCCAAACACATTGCCATGAAATGAAGTTGTTATTTGAAATGGAGACCTAGATATGTATAGTTATGAAGTCATTATGAGAAATATGAGGTTTCAAAATGTGTTGTGTTTCAAAAAACACTATTTTTATTAACTTGCAATTCACAACATACCCAACCCATGTGTTTTTAAACTAGATGTATATCTAGGTGTACAATTAAAATAACAACATTGTTCATGTTATTAGGTAAATTGGATATACTTATCCAAAGTAGAGGCTACAAAAAAAGGATGTTTTTCTAGTATCATGTGAAGTGCAAGTTACAAATCATAGTGTGTTTTGAATCTTGCAATTTTTCATACCCAAACACACTATTGTGAAATGATGTTATTTGAAATGGATACCCAGATATATAGTAATACATTTCTTGTGACAAATAGGAGGTTTCAAAATGTGTTGTGTTTCCAAACACAATGTGTTTTTTAACCTACAGTTCACAACGTAACCAACCCAAAGTATAGTGCCCAAAAATGAAGTGGTCAACTTATAAGAGTATTGTCATACAATATTCTCACTCCTCCATCCTAGCACCTAGAATTAAGAAAGTGTTTTTAGTGACTGAAAAGTGGACTATAACTACCACCATTGTGCTCCACCTTCTTCATGAATGCATATTGAAACTAATACCCAGATTCCTAGAGAATCTAAATTATTAAATACTTTGTAATTTCACTCTAACATCCGAGCACACTTTCCAAGAGTGTTGAAGATACATGAATTATGCATAGGGTTGCAAGGTAAATGACACCCTAACCCTAACATGTATTACTTAAAAGTAATAAAAGTCTCTTAAAATAATTGACCTAGTGACACAAAGATAAGTAAAAATGATAAAAATACCCTTTTATTTAGAAGTCAAGAATTAGTTATTTTTAAAAAATATTATTATATTAATATTGTTAACTAAAGTAATAATAACTATTTCATTTATTTGACACCATATATAAGTGTGTTGATATCTATTTAACAACCTTTTTTGTGCATCATGATTATTGTCATAGCATCAAGAAATAAAATGCATTACCAAGGCATTATCCTTTGGAACATGTAGTCCTTATGTAGCAATACTACATAGGTTATGAAGGAAACAATACTAGTCCTTATAACCTTTTTGTAGCAACATATGAACACATGAAACTAGAACCTATAAGAAATAAAATCAAGCTTGAAGTAACCTATAGGTATCTATTAGCATAGCTACAAGTATATTGAAAAATATAATAAAGTTTCATTATTCCTATAGAACTCTTGAGAAAGCAAGTTAACATGAAGTTACCAAGTAACAAACAAACATGTTAAAATCTATATTCTCTTTTCCATATATATATATATATGTGTGTGCATTTACAAATAAACATGTTAAAATCTTATTAAAAATTATAATTAAATGTTCTTATTATTACATTACTCTTTGGTTTCACTAATAAAATTTGTTTTTCTATTTTTCTCTATGCTTTGTCTTATTTTATTATTTTCTTTTCTTTTAATGTTTACTTTGTTAGCCTCTTCGAATATTATTTTTTGGTTATATATATATATATATATATATATATATATATATATATATATATATATATATATATATATATATATATATATATATATATATATATATATTCTTATTCTTGTCTATTTATTCTCTTGTTTTTATGTCTTGGTTTTAAAAATTGCATCTAGTAGTTTATTAATTATTCTTCTCTCTAACTTCCCTTGCTTTGTTATAAAAAGGTTTTTAATTTTTTATTATATGTTGTCTCTCTTGAATGCTTAAAAATTTATTTCTTGCTTTCTTTGTTAAATCTTAAATATTTTGTATCGTTTTTTAAAATTTATTTCTAGAAGTTTATTTTGTACTCTTGTCTCAAAATTTTAAATTTGGCTTCTTATTATTCATTTTACATTATATATATTTGTATGAAGATTTACTTATTCATTCAAATATTTATTATATCCTATCTTTTTTATGTAAATCTAGTCTCTTATCTTAATTATCTGCTTTGCTTGTTATCTCTTAATTCTTTTGGCTATTTATTTACTTTATTTAATATCTTATTTGCTTTTTTTCTTCCTTGTCAACTATTATCTCTTGATTTATCCTTTTTTGTGTCTTCTCACATTGTGTGCCTTTCCTGCCTCCCTTCTTAAACCAATCTGGGTCTACAACTCATCATTTTTGCATCTCCTTCAACTCTCTATCCTGATGATGGATCACGAAGTGTGATTTGAAACATTATTTCCTTGATGAAAAAACTTACACAATCAAATCTAGAAGCAAAATTAATACATTCAATATGGACTGTGGAAATCTCATATCTTTAAACACAACAAAACTGAAGAAAAAGTAAAAATTAAGCCTTGTAACTATTTTTGATGATGTAAAATTGTCCATGGACATGAATGCGCCTACATCAAATCTTCACATCTTATCAAAGTGTTGTTTCATTAAACTTTACAAATCAACTGGACATAATTACTATAGTGAATTTATTTATAGAAAACTATGATCTTGTCATTCTTACAATTATGTCTTCCATTCTTTCATGTTGAGTTTCACTTCTAATTTTGAGCCTAGATTGAATGTTAATCTTGATATTTATGAGCACATTTTAGGGATCTACTATGTTAGGGTGTGGAAGTATGTTGATTCCTCCCTTTCACCTTGGTCAAATCCTTTATTTTATCTTCATAGTGAGTGATGACAAGATAATTGAAAGATGAAATGGATGGGATTGAATGTATAAATATACCTAATATAAAGATGCTTCTTAACTACTCCTGATTGCTCTAATAATAATTGAATGATGATTTGTGAGTGTGTTCAATATGATCTAATATGATGAGTTAAGCTTGTTATTAGTAAACAATCCTAAATTCTCAATTCAAAAGTTTTATCTTCAATTCAATCAATAATAATCATAAGTTGGATTAGAAATTGCTTAAAATTCATAAAATTTAGTAATGAAGATAGTCTGAACTACATGAATGTTTCTTTATAAGAAAGAGAATTTCAATAATGACATCTATATAAAAAAAGATTACGATATAAAAAAGTCTATATGATTAGGAATAAAAGGATATTAAAAATATTTACTTAAATATTAAACATGTATATTAAACTTTCAAATTAAATAAATTAAGATGGCATATTGACTAGGAAGACAAAATAAATTGAAGAGTGAAAAAACATGTTGCATTTGATTACTCTAAAAAATAAAAGCATCAATTACTTTTTTAAGAGGTTCCTTATACTTTGTTTTAGAGGTAAAATCTCTAACAATAATTTTTTGTTTGCTCTTAAAAAAAAGCTCACTTTTACAAGTATCCTTTATTTTTTAACAATACTTTAAATTGTTAAAAAAATCAACTATGACAATTGGTTCCATTTTTTTTTTAAACGACACCCCATCCACTATTGTTTATGATCCAATCATGTTATTATTAAATTATTCTTCAATTACAACTTTAAAAAATTATTATTATCCCTCATATCATTTGAACTTTAACATGCAACCTTCCAAAATTATTATTGTTACTATATGTTTTAGCTGCCTACAATATAAGAACAATTAACTTTGTATAAAACCTTTCAAAATATAAGAACAAAAATTGGGGATAAGATTCAACTCGCAAGATTGTTGTCAGAATTTGAGTTTGATATCCTTCACAATCAATGAAATAGGTGCCAAATGCTTTGGGTTTCCTCCATGCTCTAATACAAAATTGGGAGAACGCAACACAACTACTTTAAACATTTAAAAATAACCCACATTCTATATTTGACACAACAAAACCCTACCTTATATGTTGGCAAAAACACCTTGAGACTAAACCAATGGTTTGGAAGCCACGATAGAACTGATTTGCCTTCCTACCCAACATCATTTTAGAAGCCCTCTACAATCTCTTTAAGCTCACCAAAGCTGACGATATTAATTGGTCAAATGAATGACTTTTAAGTCCCATTCCACATTTGTAGCAGAGCTTAAGCTTTCCCTCATGGCATAATTTTTCACAGGCTTGGTTAGATGCTCCACACACTTCACATCTACGTGAGGGTAAATAGAACAACATTTGCAAAGTGCATTACCGAGCCGAACTTGGGAGTCTATGAAAGTGGAAGCGATAAAATTGTTTCAAGCACCCCAAAAAATATGTGGTTTACCTATGGAACGCCTAATTATTGTGACATAGGCATGAAACTTAAAATCGCTGTAAAGAAACCACACTCACATTTAGCTAGCTGCTCCACACACTTTACAACTGCTAGACATGAGAAAGTCAAGACTTTCCAACATAGAAATGTGACAAACCTCTCCTGAAAAACCCATTAAAACCAACAAATTAAAATTAATAAGAATAAACTATGAGCAACCCTAATGTTTTAGATAAATCACTGGTAAGCGATTAATCCCAAATGTTGCTCCAACATTAACTTAGATCTCAATGCATTCCAAGAATGTTTTATAGAAATAAAATAAGATATTTACTGGGAAGGCTGGCAAGGAGAGAACCCACTGATGAGATAGTAATGTTTGATTTGATTACACTTTATTTTGATAAATTAGATTGATTTCGAAGCATCAATGGGACTGATAGCTGATATTTGACTGAGACTTATCAACTTTCGGTTACTGCCTTTAGGGATCCAAACATGACTAAAACAAAACCTCTGAATGAGGAAGATAATTGGGCTCCATTACCAATAGGATCATGTTATGTTTTCAATAAAGAGAGGGAGAGATAGAGGGGAAGAATGACCTCTTTAGGAAACAATGACCTCTTTAGGATAAGATTTGCACAAAATCCTTTAAAGCCTTGAAGTAAAGATAAGTATATTATAACTTAAATGTGTCCCTATTGTATCAATGTGAAATCCTGTCAATTAAATGTGTATTTAGAAACCAAACTTACAATGTTTTCTACAAAAAAAACTAAACTGAACTAAGCATAGGACCCAATGTGTATGTGTACACATGTAGATGTGGATTTAAATTTTAAGTATGATACATTCAATTAAAATTATTCAACAAAGACCATTACTAAATTTCATATCAAAATAATGTTGATGTATTCAATTACAATTGTGCTTGATAAAAAATCTACATTCAAATTTCAAATCATAAGGATTTTTTTTACATTCAATTACAATAATATATACAAAGATCTACATTCAAATATGACAATTTCCAAATGAGTTTCTGATTTAGAAATAAATGGTTTCCAATTCAACTACATAAAATATATAAGTCAAACTCTGAAAAGCTTCAATTTGGCCTACATGTCTAAAACAAATTTGACATAAATCACAAAATCCAATGTGTCATCACTTTAATTACATGGTGGGCCAACAAATAGATATCCAAGGGTGAAGGGACGAACCACCACCACAAGCAAGTTGGACTTTTGTTGAGGACTGATCCTACCACCGTTCTATCGTGCTCGATAATAGTTATTAGTATTTGTGCTATACAGTTGCACTCAAGCCTGAAATTTGATGGTCTATTTGACCGTTATTTCAATTTTAGACCGTATATTACAGCTATAAAATTTATTAGACCATATAGTTTGACTTGCTAAATTTTTATTAAACCGTAAAAAACTATTATAAGCAAAATATAATATAGTATTTATATTTGTAATATATATATCATTTTATAATTTTTATTATAAAAAGATGAATTAATTTAAAATAGAATATATAATTTTTAAATATTTTCTAATATGAATTTAGAAACTTTGAAATTTTTATAATAGTTATCTTTTTTTATATTAATATATGTGATTTATATTATTATTATTAAAATATATATTAGTTTAGAATCTTTTCAAAATAGAATATAATTATTTTTAACTTTTAGAATATATTTAACAAGATTTGTTTTTAATATGAACTTAGAAACTTTTGTTAATTGTTAATTATAACAGTAGATTTTTATATTTATTATTAATAATTATAATTGTTTTCTGATTTTTAAAGACATTGCATTTATAAAAAAATTTATATAAAAATTCATAAATTAAACATTTTTTTTACAAGCATTTAAATGACCAAACCGTCATAAAATTTTCATATGACAGGTAGGGGTGACCGTCAAATTCCAGGCCTGGTTGCACTCCTGCAGGAATTTCTGGTCCAATTTTGCTGAGGCTTTGAAGTCTTTGCAGGTCAAACTTCCTAAGGTTTAGAAGGCCTTGCAGTGTCATCGGTCGAAGGTGCTGCATTTTGTACAGGTTGTCCATTGGCAGGAGCTACCTTTGCTGGCTTATCACTGCCAAACAGGTAACCCAAGGAGATCTGACAACCACCATTAATGACACCATAACCCATCTTTCAAATTAAAGATTGTACAAAAACTATTAGTAAGCAAATGTTCCTTCGATGAATTATAGGATCTGCACAAAACTCAAAAGGGCAATTAAAGAATAAAGTTATGTCAACCAAAAAAAGCATGATAGATTTGTAAAGGGCCAAAAATACATGGTAAATTATAAAGGAAACATAAACCAAAATACAAAAGCCTTTGTAAACAATTTTTTTCGCCAATTATATTATAAATAAACAGGAAAATAGATCAAAATGTATATAAATAATAAGTGGAAATGCCATTTTAAATGCATATCAAATCTTCCACTAAAAAATACAGAAAGCTGATCTAACTTAGCACATTGGATACCATTTGTACTATATTCTACTGTAGAGCCTTTCATATTCCACATGTCTAGTGCATCTATAACCCGCCATTGATAAAATGTTAGCAGTTTGAAAACAATAATAGGAAGAATAGTTACTGAACTGCAAGTGCCAATTTTACCTTGGCCCCAAAATAGCTGAGTTTTCAAACAGTCGTTGCCAAAGTAAATTTCATGGCCAGAAATTAGCACACAAATGCTCTCTCCTTGCAATATATTGAAATATTTCACCTCAGCAAAGGGCTCTATCATATGTTATTTATTAAAAATTAAAGCCATTGATTCTAAATACAATAGGGAAGTGCAGAATAGCATATTACTTACGAACATAAGAAGGATTATAAGATATAGCTATGCCCACATCTACCAAGCACTGATATATAGCATAGATGCTCCACAACATTGTTATGACTCTCATTTCCATCCCCATAGCCATTAAAAACTTCATTACGGAGAATCCATTAAAAACTTCATTACAAAGATCTTAAATATAATCCAGTTCAACAGTTAATGGTCATCTTTAGAGTTCGTGTCATTAAGTTAACTGGGATGCCGTGATAAAATTGGCTACATGCACTCCGAACAATTTTGTACGCCATAAATAGCATCCTTATATTTTCACTAAAACTTAACCATTAAACTTAAGGTTAAAAATCGAAGTGATTTCACACTTATTGAAAAGAAATAAAAAAGAAAGCGGTGAAATGTAAAAGTAGCAGGGCCACCAAACCCAGTCTTTTACATGTGGGTATTTCTGAATACATGCAAACGCCATTCGGCTAGAGAGAATCTGCTTCGCCGTTGAAGGAGGACACAACCAACGCTTCCATTCCCAAGTCTTCCAGCATTGAAATGAAATCAGCAACAATGCTACTCATATTCCCAAAATTACCAGTATTTGCCATGCCCTAAAGCTCCAGTATTCGCTGTTTCCAACTCTGATGCCGAAAGGTAAGGAAATTCAAACAAGTTTGAGTAAATGCGTCATTACTCGTTCACCAACTGGTACCGATGCTTTCATTTAAAACGCCAAGTAGCCACCGTCTCCACGTTATCTAATGGTGATAAAATATTGAAAATGCTTGTAGATGTGTCAAGCTAAAACCTTGGGCGGGGATTTTAAAGGCGTGTCAAATCTGAATAAATTTTTTAAAGAACCGTACGAAATTCCCTACAGTCGCCGTCTTGTATTGACAACCAACTCACTGCTATTACGGCACAACTTGCAGTTTGATATGATAAGGCTTTCCAATCAAGTATTCATACGGGCAAGAACTTAATAACTGCAACAAAAACGAGGAAAAACTGGGCGAAACAATTCAACAGCTACGATCACTTTGATCGTCTCCTGGGAAGACTGAGCCGTTGATTAGATATTCTATGTTGATCACTCTCAAATAGGATACGCCTTCGGCGTAAATAAAAAAATAAAAAATAAAAAAACTGATTCAGAAATCTCATTGAAAGAAATAGGCAGAATATACAGATGGCTGCAACCTCTCTCATGGCTGTCACCATTGAGAGCTAGACGGGATCTCTGCTGAGAGCTGGTGATTACCCAGCTTTGCTTCTCTCCTCACGGAAGATCCTGGTCGGCCACCTTAATCCTCTTCAACGCCCTCATCCACCACCTGCTGGTGTTTCCTGCACAGCAAGACACTCTCTCCTCCACCTGCTGGTTTTTCCTGCACAGCAGAAAGAGGCGTATTGGGATGGATGCGGCTATTCTTTGGATATGTCCATCATTTTAAAATTCCCGCTTTTAAAACTCCCGCTTTTTTGAAAAAAACTTTCGAAGTGAACCGTCTACTTATCCCGTTTAATCTGCCGTCATCGAATGAGGGATGGTATTATATGTTATGGTATCTTAGACATGCAGTGGGTGGTTCCTAAAGAGGAGTGGGAAAATAGAAAATGTCGTTTTTGTAACATGGGTATGGTGGAGACGGAATGGCATTTCACCATGGAGTGCTCAGCGTATAAAGACATCCGGGCTAGTTATGGGGTCACCGTGCAGGTCGATAATTTAAATACTCTGTTTGAAGAATCAAGGTTAGACAAAGTTGCAAACTTCATCATCAAAATTCACTGCAGGAGGGCTGATCTTGAACGGAGTTTACAATGTGCTTAGGGCCTTTTGTGGGTGGCTCTTGTGCTGGTCTTGGGTCCCTTAGGCTTCTTTGGCCTCGTGGACGTCATATTGGGTACCCTTTTTCATTTCATTTCATTTCAAGGGAGATTAGCTTCATCGAACGAACTCTTCCGGGAAACCAAAAACTGGAAACTACCGGAGAGGTGGGGGTTGGTGATCGACCTAATGGAAGTTATCAACAAGGCCTCGACCCACCCAAGCCGTCAACGCTTAGAGTGTGGTGCTCTGCTTAAAGCCGCTCGGTTTTACCCTCTCTTCGCAGAGCCATTAAAGTTCAATGGTACAAGGACGGGACATCGGTAAGCAAAATACGTCAGGAACCGCGGGGGGTCCCTTCAAGTGGTTGTGGGCGCCTTAAAAGCCCCAACCGCTTATCACACTCTCTGCCGCAGCTGCTAGACAGGAAGCAATCAACTCAGTCTATTGCCACCCTGGCTTTGAGGTGATGGCTAGTATGCGTCTTCAGCCAATTAATAACTAGTGACATTATTGAGTCATTTATAACTTGTAACATTATTGATTCGGTGCGATAGGACAGTACGACTGTCCTGGACATACTTAACGTGCAGTGGCTATGAACGGGTGATATCTTCCATAGGAACAAGGCAGGTGAATGTAATGAAAAGACTCCATTAAAGTCGACCGAGTATAGGCAGAAAGGTACCACTTTTCATTGTGGTCCAGGTGGACATCTCGGCATCACTACTCTTGGGAACGTTGTAATTAATATTCTTTTAAAACATATTTACTATTTCAAGAAAGTAAGTGCACTCGATTTAGTCATGTAGCTTTAGGGAGGGTGAAGATGACACTCTGGTGTAAATTGTGATGATTTGGCATATCTTTATTTATGTGTGTGGGGTTTGAAAACTTGTGTAAGGCTGTAATTACTTTTTGCATTGATTTTATAAATTTAGATATTTTTGTGAATGTAGATCATTTTTGGAGTTTGTAGATTCAATCTAGTGAAATGTAATCTTATGTTCTATGTTCAATGTTAATTGATAAGTGCTGGTTGTATCTAAAAATGTTTTGGGGAGATGGCTTAATTACTAGAATTAAGTTTTTCAATGTCAATTGTTGGTACAGATGACTTTATGACCTTGGAAAATGTTGGAAAATGACAAGTGTGTGAATATCTAAAGATGCAAATCTTAATGTAAATAAGTTATTTTTAGTGCTCCACTTAAAACTATATTCTCCTTGTATACATGACTATTCAATAAATGATTTGTATTATTAGATGATAAAATGAATGCACATTGGAAGCCTTTAAATATTATTACATAGTAATAAATTATGTGAAGCATCTTTGTGGAAATAAAATGGGTGGGAGTATGCAAAACTTGAATTTTGATTTTTTAATTTCAAGGGTCAAATCCATACAATATTGTGCTACAATATGAAAGAAAACACTAATATTGAGGTGGGAAATGAATGCCTAGATACATGGTGGACAAAAATAGGAATTTAAAATATCATATGCATAAGAATATATGTGGAAAGGGATAATATATGGTTGAATGTGTAGTAATAAGTATGAATGGAGAAGGGTGAAGATTAGGTAATGGGCCAAACTTCACACAATATTGTGCCATTTCTCCACATGTAATTATATTGAGTCACTCCATCAAAATGGGTCAAAAAGGGGGAATTAGCATGGGTATTCAATATTCATTATTACACAGATGCATGGGAGTCCTAAATAGATAATAGTTAAGAAATAAAAAATCACAAAAAAATAAAATAAAAAATAGTTAAGAAAATTCACAACTTGTACTACTCACCCTTGGCTATACTTCTACCAACTAGTTTTTAAAAATCCCTAATGCAACAAAAAAATAGTGGGGGACCACACTAACACTATACTATATTTTAGTGATGAAAACATGGATACTTTTGTTTGCACTTAGTATTTTATCCTTTTAACCTTAACCATTTATACAATCTTTAGTAGTTTGAAAACTA
Organism: Sequoia sempervirens; assembly: GCA_007258455.2. Classification (NCBI taxonomy): domain Eukaryota; kingdom Viridiplantae; phylum Streptophyta; class Pinopsida; order Cupressales; family Cupressaceae; genus Sequoia; species Sequoia sempervirens. The sequence continues at coordinate 19,520 of VDFB02098831.1, forward strand.
CATTGAGAGTACTACGATACTTGTTCTTATCACATATTCAATTCTTGTTCTTGCCACATGTGATCTATGGCTTTGTTTGAGATTATTATAAAACTTGAATTTCAAAGAGAAAAATATTAAAAATATGAGAAAACTTTTATTTTATTTTATTAAGATAGTACAAGAAAATAGTTGATACACATAATTAGATAAAATAGCAAAACCTTATTTTATACCAAACCTTGCTCACTGTGGAGATATTGAGGTTGGTAATAAACACACAATCTAATGGTTTTCAAGTTTTCAAAGTGACTAAACCATTCCATTATTTTTCTACAAAGTTTCATTTTTTTTGGACAGCTTTTCTTCCCTATCTACAAGATGTTTCGTCATCCTCTTGGCATAAAGATCTTTAAATAAGCATCGCTCAAATTTGGATGGATGCTCCTCATCAACCAATCCATCCAATGGATAAACTATAGAGTTGGCATTTGGATTATGAAAACTTGCAATAGACAAGCGTGATGTACTTGTATTTACCACAACTCGATGCTCCACACTCTTGTAAAGGCCATTGGTCAATGCCTATACACACATATCAAATAAAAAGGATAAACAATAAGAAATCAAATAAAGGTGGCTAAAACTTAAACAATTTACTCAATGCTTAGAACCTAGGATATCAAACCTCCCTTTTAACCTTCAAAATATTAAATTGTTATACCTCCTATGTCGTGAAGAAGAGAGAGACGCTTACATGCATTTGGTCTCCCAAATTTATCACCAATGCCCCCTCAATGGGTCCCACTGTCACCCAGTTTTTACCATCTTTGGTGACTTGTAGCCCTCCAATTTCATTTTGAAGCAACAAAGTTATTGTCCCTGCATCTTGGTGGCTCTTTAATCCCAGAGTCAAGTCAGGTTGTGGGCATTTCGGGTAGTAATTGAGGAGAAGTTTCTGCTCTGCATCTCCACATGCATTCTCTATGGCCTTGGGTTCCAACCCCAATGTCTCTGAGATCACCTCTAGCAACTCTCTTGCCAACTTCACCGTAGCGTCGCTGTAATTTGTGATGGTCTTTCTACACTTGCCAACCATTATATAATCAAAACTACAGACCAAATGCTTCTGAAATGTAAATCCTTACCAAAACAATAATCCAAATATTCATCAACAACAAGATATAACTATAGTTAGTATGCGTTTTTCATAGTCCATAAAGTTGGTTAGAGCAAGTTTTTCGATTTAATTATGTATGGTTTTTGATTGATTCACTGAGTGTGATTTGAAATATCGATAAAAAACATACACAGTTAAATCTAAAGTATGATCCGAAACATCGATAGAAAATATACACAGTTAATGATCTGAAACATCGATAGAAAATATACACAATTAAATCCGAAAGCTTGCTCTATTTAAATTATAACTAGATAATGAAAAGTTTATACTTAAACAAGCTTACCGCATGGTGTCTGGCTTAGTGGGCCAAAGATTTATATCACGAGGCACGCATCGGGTAACGTAAAGCTCTCTCCAATCCATCAGAGGATCGTCCTTGATAAAGCTGCCAATGCCATAACCCATGTAGCTTCCGGGCTTCATAGCATACTGCATTTTCTCCTCTAGCGGGAGATAGAAGAAATCCATGGCGTCCCTCATCATGAGAGCGATAAGATCGTTGGGAATTCCATGATCTACAACTTGAAACATTCCCCACTCTTGACAGGCCGCTTTCACTTGGGCTTTTACCCTCTCTCTTTCAGAGCCATTGAAGTTGAGAAGGGATATGACGGGGACATCAGGGCAGAATACGTCGTGTGGAACTGTGGAGCGTTCGTCCTCGTCCTTCAAGTAGGTTGTGGGCAGCTCCTTCAAGCCCGACTCCGCCAAGCTTATCACACTCTCTGCCGCAGCTGCTACACAGGAAGCCATCGACTCAGTCTACTGCCACCCTTACTTTTAGTTGATGGCTCGATCGTATGCTTCTTCAGCCAATTTATAACTAGTGACATTATTGAGTCGGTGCGATAGGACAGTCTGGGTGTCATGGACATACTTAATGTGCAGTGGCTATGAACGGGTAATATCTTCCAGTAGGGACAAAGGCAGGTGAATGAAATGAAGAAGACTCCATTAAAGTTGGCAGAATATAGGTGGAAGGGAACCACTTTTCATTGTGGTCGATGTGGGCATCCCGGCATCACTAGATTGGGAACATTATGATTTATGTTCTTTTAAAACATATTTACTATCTCAGAAAGTAGGTACACTCGATTTAGTTATGTTTGGGAATGGTGAAGATAATAATGTGGTGTACGTTTTGATGATTTGGCATATCTTTATTGGTATATGTGTGGTTGGAATCTTGTGCAAGGATGTAATTACTTTTTAATTTGATTTTATAAATTTAGATCATTTTTGTGAATCTAGTGAAATTTACATTTATGTTCTATGTTCTATGCTAATTGATAACTGCTTGTATCTAAAAATACTTTTTGGATGGCTTAATCATTAGGGTTAAGTTCTTCAAGGTCAATTGTTGGAATGGATGACTTTAAGACCTTGATAAATATTGAAAAACATATTGAAAAACAAGCCTGTGAATATCTAAATATGCAAGTTCTAATGCAAATAGATTATCTTAGTGCTCCACCTAAAACTATGTTCTACTTGTATGCATGGCTATTCAATAAATGATTGGTGTGGTTAGATGATAAAATGAATGCACATTGAATGCGTTTAAATGTGATTAGATGATTGTACTCTACTTCTGTGTGTGTCAAATATGCAAAACAAATGAATCAATCACACCAATAAGACACATTACATCAAAAACAAAAATATTTAAAACAATAGAGATTGCCAAAACTTAGTATCCCATTATCGATGTTGTCCTATCGCTCTCTTGCTATCTCCTTATTTGCATTGGATTCCACTGCTCTCAGATTGTATGTTGGCTCAAATCTAACATTCTTCCTAGAGAGAATCCAGATTGAATATGAATATGAAATGCATTTAATGCTTAAGCTAAGACATGATTATTCTAAAATATGATTGCTAAGATGACAGATTATGATGATGCTATGAATAATAAAACTATAATGATAATGCTATAATGCTAGAATGCTAGAATGCAATTAATCTCTAATTCCTCTAATGTATGTTGTGTAACCATTGCTTGGATTGGCAGTGCTATTTATGGAGTTTTTCAAAAGCTTCTGATTGGCTAATATGATCAACGATTGTAAAAATTCCTGGCAGATCAAATGGTTGAGGATGGATAAGACTAAAGAAAAACAAAAGAAAACATAAAACAAGATTTGTTTTCTTTTCTGTAAAAGAGGTAAGATAAGATGATGAAGATGATTTGTTAAAAATCATCTTTTTATGGGATTATGGAAAGATTTTGAAGAAGATAAATAATGAATTATTAAATTCAATTATTTATTTATGGGTGACACAAAGGTTTTTCTTAAAATAGAATATTTACCCCAGATTTTGAAGAATAATGGAAGATTTCATAATTAAATAGAATATTTAATTATGATTTTGAAAAGATATGGAAGATATTCAATAAAAAATAAAGATATTTAATTAAACTTTTAAGAAATGGTATGTAAATGAAATTAATTAAATAAGATATTTAATTAATTAGAAGGAAGATTTGAAAAGAAATATTTAAATTTAATTAAATAAAAAAGACTTAATTAAATTCAAAAAGTGATAATTAATTAAAATAAATAAAGTGTATTTATTTAATTAATCAAGTAGACATATGGATGTGGAATAATTAAATAAAAGTCAATTTATTTAATCATAATAGAAGAATAAATTGAATGAACAATATAATTAAATTAATTAAATTTAATCATATGTAGAAGACTTTAGAGAAATTAATTAAATAATAAATATTTAATTAAATGCCAGGATTGATAAGATATGACCAATTTTATGCATCTACATTTTGCCCCTCTTTGAAGTGATGTGTGAAACACATTGCTTCAAAGAAAATATTCCTACTTTCAAAATTTGTTGTGTTTGACTTTGCCCCTTTTCTGAAAAATATGCCGCTGACCTGATTTTGATATGTTTCCAATTAAAAGATGTTGTTGGTGTTAATGATGCCCCCTTGGGAGGTAAATCACTGATGATTATGAGGTTTTTCATAAAATTTGAAAAAAATGAGTTGATGATGAGATTTGGATGTTGATGTGAATTCAATGATTTAGCTCTCGAAAAAATGATGTATAAGGATGCCCCAGTGTGAAAATAAAGTCCAAGTTAGATAAAAAGATAAAAATTTCACAAAACTCACCTTGAGTTGACCTTTAAAAGGTAAAAAAAGAGAAAAGGACAAATCATTTCCGTACCTTTTACCCTTTGAGAACTCCTAGAAGCTCCCACACCGCAGACCGCACCCACCCACACAGACATTCGAAAGTAGGCTCCACCTGATACTGTAATCACCATGCATGGACCATCGGGTGAGTTGATCCAACTTTTGCTATTAAATTTTTTCCATTTTGTAGTAAAAATTTTCCTATTTTCATAGATTTTAGGTTTTTAAAAATTGCTTGAGCACCTCTTCTTTTTGAAAAGTTTTAGCTGATAATGCTTGAGTGCTTTCATGAAAATAGTAGCATATAGGAAGGGGATTATATGTTTTAACATAGAAACCATTTTAGCCGCATTCGATAAAAAAAAAGAGAGCAAATACATATAGGATGCCACCATAGAAAAATTAGGGTTTTAACGCGATCTAGGGAAAAACATTAGCGCATTTAGGCTTGTCAAGATCCAGAAATATAGTGGTAGTTTAAATTGGATACTTGAAGTGCTTTGTGGAAATAACGCATTGAGGAAATGTTTGAGCGCATCAAGGGAAAAGTATGGTGCATCTGAATTTTAGCGCATCGAGGATACATAATAGCGCATATGAGTTTTAGTGCATAGAGGCCACAGATTAGCACATTTGGTAAAAAGAGACAGAATGTGTGATTTGATGAAATTGATGTAAAAATGATGATGTATATTGCTTCCTTGGTCAATAGATAGAGAAATTGTCTTGTCATCATGTTGATATGGATAGAAAATATGATAAATAATTGATAACTTTGTTTCCAAAATAGAAATCAAAGAGTAGATAGTCGGGATAACCTTGCTCGTAGATGAAAAAACAAAGAGTAGATGACTAATAGGACTCAACATAAATTTTGGTAGCTTGTCATTTTTGAGAAATCACCCAAAAAAATCCAAATTTTCGCCCCATCTCTAGAAGTGCAAAATATACTAGCATACTCTTCTCATTGGCAAGAGAATAGCATCCAAAAAAATAGATTTTTGAATTTTGATTCTATTGAAGGTTATTCTTTGAACCAACGCAAAAGGTACATTGCTTCAAAGAGGGGCAAAATGCAGACACTCAAAATATCCTGATTAATATCATGCACTTAATTCTGATTGACTAACACCGATTCTTCCTTATCCACTTCCACACTAACCAATTAATTGAATAATATTTATTTAATTAATTTAATTCCTCCTAAAATCAGATAATGAACTTTATCAGATTATCCTCATATTCTTCCTTTAATTAAATAAATCAACTTTATTTAATTAAATCCTAATGTTCTTCATCTAATTAAATAAATCAATTTTATTTAATTAAATCCTAATGTTCTTCATTTAATTGAATAAATCATTTTATTTAATTAAATGACTAATCTTCCAATATCCTCTCATTTGATTTAAATAAATTCAAACATCTAAATCAAATCTCACCAATCAAACTAATTTCATCTAAGTTAATTAATCCTAGATTAATTAGCTCCTAACACTAATCCTCCATTCCTTTAGCTTTTGCAAGTTGCACATGTAAAACAATTTATTTGATTTACTAATTCCCCCTATTTTCATTCACATATGACATATTATTTTGAATATTCCACCCACTTGACTTTTCCCTCCCAAAGGACTTTTGTCCTCCACCTTTGCATTGAAGGCTCTTAAATGTCCTCTCCTTGAGCCAACTTGGCATTAATTCCTCTTACATCCCCTCTTGCACAAGCCACCTCTTGAAATTCAAATTTCACCTACATGCATTAAACATGCACATTGTTCAAAATGTGCTCCACCTCTCTTCATTAGCATGTTGACAAGTGGCACAATGCCATTTGTCCAATCTTTAATCCCACATTCTCCCCATTCTTCATTCTTCAAATCTTCTTCATTATAAATAAAGGCCTTCTCTATTGATTTGAGGACAAAACTTCATGCAAATACATTATAGTCATTTGAATTCAAAGCATCCATGATTTCATCCACAACTTCATCCAAGTTAGCATAGAGTTCATCATCCATAGCTAGGTTATTGGAATTTTGCATCAAGAATCACACATCTACCATCAAGCTTATCACGGAATTGGGAAAGGGCTTCTTTCCACATCAAAGAAGTACCAATTCCCCCATGGGATGCTGGTTTGAGCATTTAGAATAGAATCTCATTAGTAGTTTATTTGAGTACTTTAGTTTGATTTCATGTTCTTGTGTTTGAATGAATTTCATGGGGAATGCTTGTTTACACTTTTTGAGGGACTAATTTTTTCTTGTTTGTCCATGTTTGAGCAAGTCTAGGAAAAGCAGTCTACAATTTTAATTATGCTAATTTGTAGCTGTTAAAACCATTGGAAAGGTTGAGTGACTCAACCCCATATAGTTGATTTTAATGTTTTTAAATATGAAAAAAAACTTATGAATGAATAAGTGCCATATTTAAGCCTATAAATGCTGCACTCTAAAGTCACAAAGTGGCGTGAGGAACTGCAAACATAAAGTCTTTATCAAACAACATCAAAATTGTGGCAAGTTGAAGGAGTCAACCCTCCAAAATAGGGTGACTAAGTCTAATGGAAAGTGATGTTTTGTTATCCGTAAAGGATAGTGATGAGTCCATTCATTAGATAGTTTTCTTATGTTTTTATGCAAGTTCATAGACATTATCAAACACTTATACATATTCCTACACTATGCTATCTTTTATGCTTATTATCCAACCTTGAACCTGATTTAAAGTATATGGAAATATGGTTATAATGTGATGGTTATTGCATAATTTATGTGCAGATATGTATGAATTGTAATGGATGTTTGTGCTTAGCTATGGTTGTTAGTATTGTCTGCATGTTTTGTGAACTAAATCTTTGCAACCCAGAGGAGGTAGACTATAGCCCGCAGTAATTGCGAGGTGCAACCCACAGCCAAAGGAGTTTCCAAATAGCTAAGTAGGGAAGGTTCCAAAATAAATTGAGGACAACAACTACAACATGGAGGCACTTAATGAAGATGATTGTGCATCATTATGATGTCCAATAAATGTGTTGAAGGAGAAGAACCCTGTTGCAGTTAGGAGTCTAATGTGATTGATTCAAATAGTCCACATTCTAGTTCTATTACAATAGAGTCTCAGTTCTACTTGGATTCTTCTTCCTTTTTTCAGTTATAAATTTCTAAGTCTTTATCACGCTTTGATATATAGGAGGTGGTGATTTATGATTTCATTTTAGAGTCCTTGTTTAATAAAATTATCCTATGCCTATATGTATGGCTCGGTGGTTGAGGTATTGAGAGTTAGTTAATTTTGTTCAAGAGAAGATATAGTTGCCAAATATTTTTTAGTTGGTTGTTCTTCTTACACAGATAATATTTATTGTTTAATCATGATCTTACGAATACGATATCTCAATAGAATCTTATGTGATATTATAAATTTGTGTAATAAATGATTTTGAGTTATTATTATTGTGTTAATTTAAGAAGCTAGATTTGAGTTAGACCAGTGGAGGCAGTCACTTGAGCAAGGGACACTCAAGGTAATTGTCCCTCACTTCATTTTTTGTTTAGTTACTTCTATTGTAGCAACTATTTCATAAATGCATGTTAATTAGATTTCTTATGTTATTCATGAGTAATTCATGTTTCACATTTATACCTTAGTTTGCTTAGGTTTGTTGTACTTCAGAGTGTAGGTTTAGTTATTAGTATCAGTTAAATACCAACATTCATTTATTGACAGTAATTAGTTACAGTCTTATACTGTAGGTACCCATAGCAATAGTGCCAACATTACTTTCTTTACTATTATGCAATTTTATGATTTCTTAGCAAGTGTAACACCTATACTAGGATGAATTAGGAAGCCTTAAGTCTTTGAAAGCATATACAATGCCAATATCATCACAAGCTTACTAGCCTTGGTTGATAATTCAATGAAGGTCTTTCCAAAGGTTCAAGTGGACTGTTCAACTAGCTTTTCCCTCTAAATTGTGTGATTGCCACCAAGTTTACTAGACATTAGTAGGGACTCTACATTTTTGGTGCTGTTGTCGGGGATGGTGCTACTTTCAAAGATTAGTTTATGTTATTTCCAAGCTTTCCTAGTTTAGAATTTGCTTTCAGTTTTAGGACAATTAGGTTTTATTCCTTCAAATACCAAAATATTTCACTAACATTGTGTAGGAGCCTTTGCTATACAAAGTCATACCTATTGTATGAAGAGGAAAAGAGACGTTTTAGGATTCCTTCCCTCAAACCAACAATCTAGAGAAGATATTGGTGACCTCAATGATCAAAGTGAGGGTATTACTGAAGAAGAAATTTCCCTTTCACCAACATCTACTGCAAACACAGAGGGGATATTCCAAACCATGACTGATGCAACAATGGATGATCCACCAAAACATGTGACTTTTGAATTTCCAATTACCACCCAAGAGAGGGATACTATGCTGAAGAATATACCTCCTTCAACATTACCAGTCTTCTATGGTTTGGTAACTGAAGATCTAGACACATTCTTGTTCATGTTTGATGTCCTATGTAGAAGCTATGACTACACAAATGATGGTCATAGGCTCAAGCTATTTCCTACAACTTTCAAGGATGCTACCATGAGATGGTTTATGGGATTGGGAAAAGATGTTGTTCCAAATTGGAACACCATGAAAAAAAATTATTGGAGAAATACCAAGACTATTGCAGAGGATTTGATAGGATATGAGATGATATTTTTAGAATGACTAAGAAAGAGGATGAACCATTGGAGGATTATGTAGAAAGGTTCCAATTTTGCTTGAAGAAAAACCCACAAAATAGACTCTCAGAAGAATCCCTGAAGCTTGTGTTTTTAAGAGGAGTCAATGATGATTGCATGAATTCCCTCAATCTTATTGGGGCAAGGGATGTGTCTCAATTACCCTTTGAAGATATTTGCAAGGTATGTAGAAACTATTCCAAGACCTTTACCAAAAGGTCAAGGGAGGAGAGAACATCTGCCATTGGCAAGTCATCTAAAAAGGTTTCAAGAGTGGAGTTAAGTAACCTATTGTCCAACATGACAAAAGATATTATAAGTCATCTAGCTACTGAGTTGGATAATCTACATGTAAAGAAGAAGGAAGAGGAGCCTAAAGCAATACTTATTGAATACTGCCCCAATTGCAAACAAAGAAAAGACAACTGCAAGTGTAAAAGGGTGGCAAGTATTACAAAAGACAAATCAAAGAAACTAGATTTTCAACCACTCGAAGGTGAAGATGGAAAAATATTCTACATTGTACAAAGAAGGCCATGGCAACCAAGACAAGGTATGCCACAAGACTCTCTAAATTTCAATATAACTTTTCTAATTGATAACCAAAATTTCTCTAGTTGGAATTCCCAGCCTTGACCAAATAACCAAAACCATCAACAATGGAAAAACCCTCAACAAAATTGAAACCAGTAGCAACCAAATGTATGGCCATAAAAAAAATTTCAAGGTGAAAATTATAACCCTCAATGAACAATGTAGCAAAAATTAGTGGCAAGCACAATAGTAAAAGGGCCAACAGTGGCAACACCAAAATGTGAATTACCAATAGCCTTTGCTACCTTCTTAGCCACAAAGTAGGCCATAATGCCCAATCCATCAAACCAAACATCTCATCCACCAAGAGCACCACAATTACCTACCCAAATAGCACCTAAACCAAATAACAAGCTTGTCCAACAAGCATATGTAGAGTCCCTACTAGTGTCTAGTAAAATTGGTGGTGATCACACAATTCAAAGAGTAAAACCTAACTGAACAGTCCACTTAACATTGGAAAGACCTTCATTGAATTATTAACCACGAATAGTAAACTTGTGAGTACTATAGGTGCTTTCAAAGACTAGAAATTACCTAAAACAATCTAGTAAACTTATTATAGTTGTTGGAAAATCATAAACTATAAAATAGTAAAGAAAGTAAAAATATTCCTATGGCTACAGGTACCTACACTATAAGACTGCAGTTAACTACTACTCAAAAGTAAATGCTAGGAACTGAATGAACTAATGATTGAACCTATTCTACACTTTGGAGCACAACAACTCTAGTAATTGCAATATGATTATGAAACATAGAATGTTCATGCATTCATTAATGCTTGAAAACACAAGAATCTACTAACACAACTTTCATTTATAAAGTAACAGCTAAAGATAGAATGAAATAACTGGGAAAGAAAAGGAGTGAAGGAAAGTTACCTTTAGTGGCCCTTGCTGAAGTAGTTTCCTTCACTAAACCAAAACCAAATCTGTCTCTTAAGATCCAACACAATAATAGTAACTCAAATTCATCATTGCACAAATCTATAATATCACATAAGATTTTGATCAAAGATCTTATTCATGAAATCATCATTACACAATAAACATAGTTTGTATTCCAACTAAAAACTAAAAGAGTATTTGATAACTGCTAAAAAATGATTGACTGAAAACTGACTAGTGAACCTAAGACTCAACCAACATGTTGTACATATAGGCATAAGGGAGCTTATTCAAAGTAGGACTGCAAACTAAAACCTTTAATGACCACCCCTTGGATTTTAGAGGGTGACAAATATTCAGTTAACTTTTAATGTAACTAGAAAAAAAGAAGAATCCAAATTGGTTTATCTCTATTTGTAATAGACTAGAATGTAGAACGCTCAAAATCATTTATATTTAGAATCTTAGTTGCAACATAAATCTCCCTTCTTTTGTGCCTTTATTAGTAGTCATAATGATGCATCATTTTCTCCATTAAATTTATTAATGTTGTAGTCATCGTGTTTAGTTTATTTTGGAAATCCCCTATTTTAATGTTCAAGAACTCCTTCAGTTGTGGGCTCCGTGTTGAATTTGTTGTGGGATACAATATCTCCTTTGGCTACAAGGGGTTAGTTCAAAAAACATGCATACATACTAACAATCATGAATACAAATATATATCCATTCAAAATCAATCTGGGAACCAAGAATTCTCCCAAAAAGGTATAAATAGGAAAGAAAATGAAGTCTCATGTTAGAACCATGTTGATTGCTCTATTAAGAAAGTACATACATGTGTTTGCATGGTCATATGATGAACTAAAGGATTATAGGGGAGACTTATTTCAGTATGAGATACCTTTGAAGCCTGATGTAAAACCTTTTAGGCAGAAGCAGAGGCCAATAAATCCCACACTGCAGCCCAAAATGCAAGAGGAACTCGCAAATTTAAGGGATGCTGGAATTATTAAACCAATAAGAAATTCTTCATGGGTCTCAAACTTGGTTCTAGTTAGAAAAAAGAATGGTGACATAAGGCTTTGTGTAGATTTCAGGAATCTAAATGTAGCATCCTTAAAAGATAATTATCCTCTGCTTAATATGGAGGCTATGTTACAGAAGGTGACAAAATGTGAATTGCTATTGATGATGGATGGGTTCATAGGCTATAACCAGGTCATGGTGAAAGAATCTGAACAATACAAGACCACATTCACTACACCATGGGGAACCTATGTGTTGTGAGAATGCCATTCAACCTGATCAATGTAGGTGCAACATTTCAAAGAGCCATGGATGTGGCCTTTGCAGATTTTATTGATCTATTTCTAGCTATATATTAGGATGACTTGACTGCTCATAGCAAGAAGGAAGAAGATCATTGTTCTCACTTGGAGAAAATATTTTTTAAAGCTCTTGAATATGGGATTTCTTTGAATCCTAAGAAATGTGCTTTTGGTGTTAAGGAAGGTAAGCTATTGGGACACATTATGTCTAAAGAAGGGGCTAGGATTGATCCTGAACAAGTAGCAGCTATAGATAAAATCCCACAACCTAGAAATGCAAAGGGGATTCAATCATTTTTTGGGAAAATCAATTTTGTGAGAAGGTTTGTCACAAACTTTGCTGAAATTGTTAAGCATGTCTCTAAAATGTTGAAGAAAGGAGAAGAGGTAACATGGGCACAAGAGCCTACCAAAGCCTTTCAAGCTATAAAGGATTCCATTAAAGAGTCGTATGTGCTCAAATCCCCTAACTATTCAAAGCCATTTCAACTATTCACTTTTTCTTCTTTCCATACTGTGGCAGGAGTGCTATTACAGAAGAATGATGAAGGATTTGAGCAGCCTATTGCTTTCTTCAACAAGTCTTTACAGGTTGTTGAGCTTAAGTATGATGCCACAGAGAAGTAGGCTTATACATTGGTCAAAGCTATAAAAAAAATTAGGATATATTTGATGGGAGCATCTGTAGTAGAATATGTTCCAAGTTCATTAGGTAAATATATTTTCACTCAATAGGAGACCATAGGGAGAAGATGCAAGTGGATCAATAGGATCCAAGAGTTCAATATTGATATCTAGACTAAAAAGCTGGTAAGAGGCCAGGGTCTGGCTAAGTTGATGGCTGAGACCAACTTGGAAGCCAATTAGATAAATCAATTTGAACATGAAAATGTCACGTCCATATGTGACATGCAGACTCGTGGATGGTACAAAAGAATTCTAGAATACTTTCATACAATGCAATGCCTTGAAGGCATGCCTAATAATGAAAGAACTCTCAAGCTGTAGGCTATAAAATATATCATTATTGATGGTGAACTCTAGTGGAGAAGCCCAAAAGGTGTATTACTAAAATGTGTAGATGAAGATTAGGAAAAAGAAATTTTAATTGAGATGCACAAAGGAGCATGTGGAGGTCACTACATGGAGAAAACAACTGCTCACAAGATACTGAGAGCTGGATTTTGGTGGCCAATTGTATTTAAAGATGCTCATAGGTTTGTTAAGAGATGTGATGGGTGCTAGAGGTTCATTGGTAAATTAAAGTTCTCAGGTAATCTGCCTCTTAGGCCAATCTCAGTTTAGGCTCCTTTTCGACAATGGGGCATTGATTTTATTGGAAAAATGTCAGAGAAATCAAGTGGGGACACTCTTGGATCCTTGTTGCAACAAAGTACTTTACAAAGTGGGTAGAAGAAATTCCCACAAGGAAAGAAAAAAGTAAAGTGGTAATTTATTTTTTGATTAATAATATATTGATTAGATTCTGAGTCCTAGAAATAATCATTTCTAACACTGCCATGTGTTTCAGATCTAAGGAATTTACTGATTTTTGTGACAAGCATGGTATATGTATCTCCTACTCATCTCCCTATCACCCACAAGGGAATGTACAAGCATAATCCAACAACAAGAGTTTGATGAAGATCATCGAATGGATGATTGAGAAGAACAAGAAAGATTGGGATTCAAAATTATAGCTTGCATTATGGGAAGATATGACTATAGTCAAGAAGGTCATTGGGTAGTCACCATTTAACCTTGTTTATGGAGTAGAAGAAAGGATACCTCATAACAACTTGTTAAAGATGTACAATTTTTTTCAAGAGTATGATACTGACATGTGTTGAGATGCAACATAGGATGGAAGAGTTAATTGAGCTTGATGAAACTAGAAGAGAAGCTCATAAAAGAAATGAGAAGCTACAACTTCAAGTCAAACACATGTATGATAAGAAGGCCATTGAAAGAAAATTTGTAGTTGGATGCATGGTCTTGATGTGGAATGCAATGGTGGAAGACAAAGGAAAACATGAGAAGTTTGATCCTCTATGGCTTGGGCCATATTTGATTGCATATACACACGCAGAGGACTCATATTTCTTGCAATCCTTGACAAGTGAAATTCTAGAACTGCCAGTACATGGAAAGTTCTTGAAGTTCTATTTCTCTTGAAATAGGTTATCTTCCATGTACAT
>VDFB02098832.1:0-22064 GCA_007258455.2 Sequoia sempervirens
AGACTCATTGAGAGGTTCGAGAAGAAGGACCCAGAAGTGCATTTTAGGGAGTTGGCACAGTTGAGGCAGTATGGCACTGTTGATGCCTACATAGCTGAGTTTCAAAGACTTTCAGTTATGGTCACTGGAATCACGGAGAGAAGATTAGTGATCCTATTCAGCGAAGGATTGATGGAGCCACTCAAGGGTTGGATCAAAGCTTTTGATCCACCGTCCTTACAAGAAGCAATGAAAAAGGCTAGAAACATGGAGTGGGGGGCTCCCAAAGCAAAGTTCCATTCCAAACCAGCATTTCACAAGGGGGATAGAGGGAAAAAGTTTCATCAAAAGCCTCACCATAAGGAGTTTAAACCGCAGAAACCTCATGGCACAAGATTGGATCCAGAGACTATCAATGAACTCCGAAGAAAGGGATTATGTTTCCGTTGTTGGGAAAAATGGTCCCAAGATCATGTGTGCCCAAAGGGTGCTAAAATCCATCAAATTGAGTTCTATACAGCTGATGAAAACAATTCTGATTTTTCTGATCAGCAAGCTGATTTTGAGGACAGCGATGAAGAAAAAACTCCAGAAGAGTCTGAAGGTGAAAAAGAAAGTGGTGGTACATTGGCTCAACTTTCGAGCTTCCAAAAGAATGAGTCTTTTAAAGTTCGTGGGATGATCAAAGGGCAGCGTATTGTTGCTTTAATTGACACTGGAGCAACACATAACTTCATAGACGAAGTTGTGGTGGCAAAGAAAGGATTGCAAACAGAAGACTTTGAAGGGTTCAGAGTTATGGTTGCTGATGGGTTTCACATCTCATACACCAAGAGGATTCCAAACATGTCAATGCAATTGGGCAATTACGAAGTCAAGGATGACTTCTACGTGGTCAATATTGGAGATACGGATGCTGTCCTTGGCATTTAATGGCTGCGATCTCTTGGAGAGATCTCTCTAAATCTGCAAACTATGGAGTTGAAGTTTCAATCCGATGGAAAGAAGGTGGTGTTGAGAGGAATGTCAAATGGTGGCCCTCGGATTGTGTCATTCAAGAGGATGGCAAAGTTGATGCGTCATGATCAAGTGGAGTGGGCTGCGGAGTGCATGATTCTTCCAGCTAGTCCAGCTGAAACGAAAATAGAGCATCCTCCAGATATTCAGTCTTTACTCACCAAGAGGAGTAAAGTGTTTGTTGATTTACCTCCTGGACCTCCTCCTGATCGAGGTTCAGAACACATCATAGAGCTCAAGGAAGGAGCTAAACCTGTGATCACAACTCCATACCGGTATCCGAAGAGGCAAAAGGATGAGATCGAGAAGAATATCCGAGAACTTTTGGAGATGGGTTTCATACGCCCAAGCAAGAACCCCTTTGCATCTGCAGTGGTTCTTGTGAAAAAGAAGGATGGTACCATGCGCATGTGCGTGGGCTATCGTGCTTTGAACCAAAGCACCATCAAGAATAGATACCCCATTCCCAGAATAGATGAGCTCATTGATGAGCTACATGGGGCTAAGTTCTTTTCGAAGATTGATCTGAGGTCGGGTTACCATCAAATACGAATGAGGGGATCAGATGTGGAAAAGACAGCTTTGAGATGTCACTATGGCCATTTTGAATTCTTAGTCATGCCATTTGGGTTGACTAACGCTCCGGCTACCTTTCAGTCTTGCATGAACCGTGTCTTTCAGAATCAGTTACGAAGGTTTGTGCTGATATTTTTTGATGATATTCTGATCTACAGCAAGACTTGGGAGGATCACCTCAAGCACTTGGAGGAAGTGCTTAGTATCATGGAATCTGAGAGCTTATTTGCAAAAGCTTCCAAATGTGAATTTGGAATGGTGGAGTTACTGTACCTTGGCCACATAATCAGTGCTGAGGGAGTGAAGGTGGATCCAGAAAAAATCAAAGCAGTAGTTGATTGGCCACCGCCTGAGAGCTTGACTCAGTTGAAAGGTTTTCTGGGTCTTTGTGGTTTTTATCGGAGATTCGTAAAGGGGTATTCACAGAATGCTGCTCCCCTTACTGATCTCACCAAAAAGGGAGCCTTTGCTTGGTCAAAAAAGGCTCAAATTGTTTTTGATAAATTCAAGAAGATCATGAGCTCGTGTCCAGTTTTGGCTATTCCGGATTTCTCCAAGCCATTCGAGCTGCAATGTGATGCATCAGGTGAAGGAGTGGGGGCTGTCCTGATGCAAGACAAACACCCTATCGTGTTTGAGAGCAGAAAATTACGGGGTGTTGAAAGGACATATTCAATCTATGATAAAGAAATGCTTGCCATTATGCATGCATTAGCCAAGTTCAGGCAGTACTTGGTGGGGAACAAGTTCGTGGTTAAGACGGACCACAATAGCCTCAAGCATTTCATGCACCAGAAAGACCTAAATGAGAGGCAACAGACATGGGTGAGTAAGCTTCAAGCTTACGACTTTGACATTGAATATGTCAAAGGGAAAAATAATGTCGTGGCCGATGCTCTCTCCAGAAGGCCTCATCTTAGCTCATTATGTGAGCTTACTGCAGATTGGAGAGACATGTTGCTTGCTGATTATGCCAAAAATCAGTTTGCAACCAGCATTCTGGAAGGTACTTTCCATGATGAAAGGTACCAGGTGGTTGAGGGATTGATCCAGTATAAGGGAAGAATCTTTCTGGTGGCTGATTCTAAGCTTAAGAAGAAGGTTCTTTTGACTTTCCATGACATTCCAGTTGCTAGTCACCAAGGTTTTTTCAAGACCTATAGGCAGATCCGAGAAAGGTTTTCTTGGAAAGGTTTGAAAGGTGAACTTCAACGCTACATTCAGGAATGTCCTGTTTGTCAAGCAAACAAAAATGAGCATACATTACCAGCCGGGCTGCTGCAACCACTTCCTATTCCCAATCAAAAATGGGAAAGTATCTCGATGGATTTCATCACTGGGTTGCCCAAGGCTCAAGGGAAGGATTGTATTTACATGGTAGTTGACAGATTAACCAAATTTGCTCATTTCTTCGCCATTACCAGCACTTTTTCTGCAGCCCAAGTTGCAGATCTGTTTTTTCGAGAAGTGTTTAGGCTACATGGGTTGCCAAAAAACATTGTAAGTGATAGGGACAGCAAATTCCTAAGCACGTTTTGGCAAGAAGTCTTCAGAATGAGTGGTACTGTGCTCACCCCAAGCACTAGTTACCATCCCCAAACAGATGGGCAAATAGAAGTGGTGAACAAGTGGTTGGAAGGCTACTTGAGAAATTATGTGTCAGAACAACAGAAAGCTTGGGTCAAGTGGCTGCATATAGGCGAGTACTGCTACAACTCTACTTTCCACATGTCGATTAAGATGTCTCCTTTTTTGGCACTCTATGGGTATGAAGCACCCAGTTTTGCAGATTTGGTGTTTGGTGACAGCAAAGCACCATTAGCCAAGGATTTGTTGCAGCATAGTCAAGACATAATGAGATCCTTGAAGGATAATTTGCAAATTGCACAAAATCAGCAGAAGTTGTATGCTGATCAGAGGCGTGTAGAGCGTTCTTTTGAGGTTGGGGATATGGTCTATCTCCGTTTACAACCTTATAGACAGTCTACTCTCAAGAAGAGTGGAGCTGAGAAGCTCAAACCTCGCTTCTATGGGCCATTCAGGGTCATCAGAAAAGTTGGGGTAGTAGCTTATGAATTAGAGCTACCTACAGATAGCAGAGTGCATAATGTCTTCCACGTGTCTCGCCTCCAAGAAGGCACTTGGACACAATGTGATTGCTTCTTCACAGTTGCCACCGTTGGATGAAGACGGACAGTTGGTTCTAGTTCCAGAGGAGATACTAGCTGTCAGAGAACGTTCTTTGAGGAATAGAACTATCAGAGAATGTTTGGTAAAGTGGAAGAACCTGCCTATGGAGGATGCAACTTGGGAAAGTGATGAGATATTGCAGCATCCTAGTTTGCGATTGCTTGAGGACAAGCAATCTTGGGGAGGGCGGACTGTAATTTCCCCGTCTCAAACCTGATCATTCATGTGACCGTTGGCCTTTTTTCTGGAAACCCGAAGGCTAGTCGGAAGATAAAATTAGGGTTTCCTATTTTTGAGGTCATTGCTCAGAGATGGAGGATTCAATGGCGGATTCTTTCTGGGTTTTCAGAGAGCTTCGCAGTGGTATGATCATCTCAGCATTCAGAGCACTTTTTGGAATTTACTATTTTTAGTAAATTCTATTTTTGGCAACTTTCCAGTTGAGTTCAGCTCGGTTGACTTCCAGTTTCAGTTGGGTCAGATGTCTTGCTCAGTTTTGGCTTCAGGGCACATTCAGAAGGATAAATTAAGTCATTTAATTAAAAGGGTCATGTTTAAATGTTATATTTTAACGTTGACCCCTTGGCTTAGACTTAATGACTTAATGTTGTTTTTAAAAGTGGGTCCTTGAGGGTGGCGCCCGCATTAAGAGATGATTTAATTATTCCCTAAGTCAAAGCAAGGTTATGAAGGGCGCATATTTCAAAGTATGATATTTAATTAAAATGTCAAATCTAAAGCTTTGAAGGAAAAGTGCGCCCATCCTTAAGGAGATTGGGTTTTGACCTAAAAGCAGATTTTAGGGTTTTGCGAAGTCAACGGAAGAATTATAAAGGGGATTCTTGGTGCATCATTTCTTCATCTTTGGACGACTATACTGTTATGTTGCCGGATTGGCTCTGGAATCGCTTCGAGGAATGAAGGCCTCCTAGCTCGGCATCGCTTCGTGTTTGCAAGACAACATCAAGTGGTGATTCTTAGTCTAGTTTGTGAGTTATTGAATATTGTGCATTGTAAACGTCATTGTAATCCTTTAGTTTCTGATTCTGCATATTAGAGGTATTTTTAAAGTTGCATTTTAGTGACAGCAGATTTCATGTTTTACTCATATCTCAAAAAGGACAAAAAATATAGTTCTGGGTATTGCATCAATAGTTGAGTTTGTAAAGGGCGCCAATATTCTCCAGTTCTTAGAATTTTTAAAGGAGTATTGAATTTATGAGAAGAAGTCGAACTTCTTGCTGGGCCGTACCATTTAGTCTAGCATTGAATTTCGTGCAATATTTAATATTGGCATTTTAGGTCTGTTTCTTGCATCCATTCTAGGCGCCTTCTCATTAGCTTTGTTTTGCATCTAAGAATAGGTTATTTGGGTAAGGAATGAGTGATTTGTGAATCAATTAGTGAATCTGTATGCTGCTGGTTAGAAAGTGAAAAGTGCAGATCTGTCAAACCGTCTACAGAAATCTGCATCATCTGATTTGGTTTTGGCACTGTGATTTACTTAAAGATTGTAGCAGATTCATTGTTGAATGTTCCATTTGAAAAGCATCTGATATCTTGACATTGCAGGCAATAATTATATTTTGTAAACTGGCAGTAGTACTGACCATTGTTTTTAATATTGCTTTGTCATTATTTGTAATACTCGTTCTTGCTTTCAGTATTAGTTTGAAATAGTATAACTGCGCCCTATGGTAGCTACTTCCCATTCTGGGTGAGCAAGCACATTCTGGGTGTTGAGTAGTTTCAGTATTCAGCATTTCATTTCAAGCTTTGCTTTCTGTAATCACTCCGTCATATGGTCGCCCCTCACTCCGCATTGGATTGGGTAGCACATACTTGACGTCGAGTTCCTTTCTGTATTTAGAGTAGAAGACCCTCTGACCAATGCTCGCCATCATCGGCGCCATTCTGGTTAGAGTTGCTTTCTTGCACGTTTTGGTTTATCCATCTAACCTTAACGGGTGCACTGTTTGTAATTGGAAATTGTTAATTGAAAAAACAAAAAATTTGGCTCGGAATATTTCACTTCTTTCTCCTCATCAAAGATTTTTGTCTGACAATGATTAGAGTTTTTGGTCAGATAAGAAACTTACAATATCTATATAATAAGACATACATTAAGGAAGAATAATAAAACAGTGACATACCATTACTTTTCCGATTGTTCTTTGTATTTCTCTTGTGAAATGAAATTCCATGATTGTAAAATCCTCACTGATTTCCTGAGAATGAATTTTATACCAGGTTAGTGATCACGAGGTAGCTAAAATTTCCAGTTAAGTTCAAGAATGCATTTTGTAATTATTAATTCGAAAATGTGTGTGCAATTATTAATGCCGAAAGAGATCTGATTGAAGACTATGCTAATCCATAACATGACTTCGAAAGTATACTAATCCAAGTCCCCAGTTCACTGTCTAAGATCTATGCCTTGTACTAAAAATTAAGCAAGATAATACTTCTTCAGACATAGGGCAGCTTACATTGATAAGGCATTCTGATTGACAAAATAATAATATTATATAAAATTATGAATACAAAAAATAAAGACACAAATTGCTTGCATTATAACTGAAAGTAAAGCCTGCACTTGACATTTGGCCTACTATAGTTATTTTTCTTGTATTGCAATTTGGCCTAATACAATCGTTTCATTCAATTCACAGTTACCAGACTCAGACTTGGCACAGATTCAACAAAGAATTGGCAGTTTGAAAAAGCCAAGAAATGTAAAAGGTTATTTGAGGATTTAATGCTTTTTCTATGCACCCTTCACTAAATCAACTTTAAAGTCATAATAAACTAATCAATTGGAAGCTACTTTAATCACATACACAAGTCTACATCAAGCCAATGTTTAGAAAAGTGGATTTGAGCTAAAGGAAACAATTTTTTTAAATATATAGATATTCTCAAGTGCTTTAGGTGTACAAAACTCATGGCTTATGATAGCCATGAAATCAAAAAGAAGAATCAGCAGTAAAACCATGGTTGAGAGGAGCCTACATCACTCAAGCAAGCATCAGAAGCTCTACAATGGGTCCTGCACTTGCATACCAAATAGAACCTCAAAATTGATGCAGCCAGTATATCTACATGTGTGTCAACAACATCCAAGGGATCTACTCATACTCTCCTCCTCAAAATGAACATAATCAACTCATGCATGGTCATCCTCAATAAAGATAGGATCCTCAACCTGAGTGATTCAATATGATTAATGATCAACCTCCTCCAATGTAGTGGGAATATATTAGAGCCTAAGACTTAATTGTGAAAAAAATGAAAGTTGTAATATACATAGAGAAGGTCATTCAACCTTTGCACAGACAATCTCTTGCACCTCTTAGATTTTATGTGCTCTTACAAACTCCAAGTGCGCTTGCATCTTGAAGCGTTGCATGGTTGGCTCAACACACACATAAGGGAATCCTCTGAAGATTTGGAACTTTAGCACCAAACCTCTCCCATCATGAATATAAAATGAGAAAAACAAAATGAAAAGGAACTTAATCTCATTGTTCAACATTAACATAAGAAATGTAAAAGTTTTAAAATACAAACTTAATCAACTTTTACTAGCAGGTTGTTGCCTTGCATATCTCACGAAAAGAGCTCCCCTTGCACAAGTCTGAAGATCTAAATCTTAGAGAAAAATTCACACTCTAAGCTTAGAATCTACTTCCATCTACTCTATGATGGTGTAGAACCCAGTCAAAACCACTCATTGGCCTTGAAATCTGAGTGGAATTGGAATGCCGGATTCAACAAATAAATAGTTGTATGTAAAGTCTTGTGAAGCTGATGTTGTCATACAAAATAAATGATTTCTAATATGGGACAATATTTGTCCTCAACCTTGCCCCAGATGGCTCTAATGGCGTCCTTGGCCCTATCCATTCCCTCGTACATTGTCCATTACAATCCTCTCCCCACGTACAACATAAAAGAGGATAATTAAAGGCTTTATGGACTATTAAAAAAAATAGCATAAATAAATATTTCAATTTAAACTAGTAAATTGAGCAAAACAGATACAAAATAAGAATTGTCTATGATCTCCTTTGCAGAAAACTGAAAGTTATGCTCAATAAAAACTTAGTCAACCATGTTGACTCTTGCAGCGGTCTTAGCATATGAATGCAATCACTCACTAACAAACATGCACTTCAAGGCAAGCTTTAACTGAAGCAAAGATTGCCACGTGATAAAATTCATTGCAAAGCAGGTTACACCAAGATGAGCCAATTTCTCTATGTATTTCCTCATTGAATCAAGGACTTCATTGCAACAACTATTGCACTCCCATGAAATTTTTCATGTTGAAATCTTCACATGTTTTATCTAGTTCATTTGTCAATTTGTTGCATGAAGATGTGGGATGTCAAAGTGTTTCCTTTGTTGCTTGTCTTGTTTCAAGTGAGGTCTATTGTCTTAGGTTTGTGCTAATAGGTTTGACAATCATGAAAGAAAACAAAATCTAAACATGTTCTCCAAGGCATGTTCTAATGAAAGCATGAAGAAAAGGGTTGTGTTTGAATAGCAAGGACTAATGAAGCACATACTTTGAGGTAATTAGCCATGGCAAAGGAAGGTGAAGAGTGTGCCTAAGATGGAAAATCCCAATGGAGAGTGTACTTGAGGAAAAAAATACAGAGGAGCAGAAATATCTTGTGTTGAAAATGTGGCAAGGACATGTTAGATGCATGCCTATCACTTTATGCCAAGTTTCAAGTGGCAATAGATTGCTAGAAGTGTGCTTCGTACATTGTGATTAACTTTCAAGTGACAGAGAAAAGGGTAGGGTACACTTTGAAGGTTATTGACAAGTTTCATGTAATATGTTTGCCTAAGGAGCACAACTCCCTAGTCTTTGTCAAATTTTTAAGTGGTAAGACCTTCCTTGAAGCGCACCTATGGTGTTTTGAGCACTTTTCAAGTGGATGAAACTCTTAAAACACGCTTATTATTTCATTAACAAATCTGCATCCCAACAATTTTCAAGTGCTAGGGTTTCATCCTTTTCATCATAAAGGTTTGACATAAATATCAACAGGTTTTCATTAATTGTACCATTCCCGAACATCTATAGCTACCTTGGAACAAATTTGGCAAGTTTACAATCACCAAAGTAGCATTTTCAACACGCTCACCAACAAACCTTTGTGTGTTTTCCATTTTCAAAAGGTTGTCACATGAGTTTGCAATGGTTAATAACATTTCTTTATCATTTGAAAAGCAAGGAAAGGGAGGTGTTTTTCATGAATTCATTAAAGACAAGTAGGGTTACCAAATATGCCACCCCCTCCCCTAGTAAACATAGCAGCATAACTAGTAAAAATGTCTCAAAATGGAGAGTCAAATTCTAGTTTAGTGGGAAATTTATCTAATAACTTATCAAAAGAAGAGGACATAGCATCTAACTTGGCAAGATACAAAGAATCGCTTAAGAAGAACTTCTATCCTCTTGGGCACAAAACTGACTAAAAGAGTTAAGGGGCAATATTTCATCTTACAACAAGTTCAATGATCAAGATGCAGATTTCAGGGAGACATATCAGCATTTTAAGGCAAATAGAAAAGGTGCCTAAGGCAACTGGTTTCTATCTTGCAAAAAACCCAGAAGCAAACACCCATCACATCAATTTGCACAAGCCATAATGAGGGGTACGGCCTGTACTTGCACAAGTACAACCAGCAAGCATCAATTTCAAGAAATTCAAGATTAGTTCATTCTGCAACTGTAAGGAAGTTTCATCAAGCACTTTCAAAACTAGAACACAACAAAATGCTTCATACTGGAGAACCAAAACAGAAAGCTTCACATTCAGCACCAATGGTGATCCCAAACTGGAACCAAATCAGTCCAGCTAGGGGCTATATTTCAATTCCGAAACTAGAATAATCCTTGAGGGTTATTGTCCTCAATGACTTGGAGAATCCAGAAACAATTCGGTAGCACTTCATTATCAATCTTCAGCATATGCATAATGAGCTCCCAACGCCTCCTTATATAGCTTTTGGGATGAAAAATCCTCAATTTGAAATAATAACATTTTCCATCCAAATGCCTATTTAAAATAATATTAATCTTTTTCATGTGCAAAAAGGCCCTTATTCCTCCTGGGCGTCCAACTTGGAGACAAAAATACTTTTCCATAAAGTTACTACACTTAAATCATAAAAATAATAATCAAGCATTATAAACAAAGTGAATAATTAAAATATATCAACCCAAGTTCTGGAAAATCCTAGAACCACCTTGAAAATCCAATTCTGGCTAAGCCAATATGATATTGAGACATTGGATGAATGATAGAAGTCAATTTGGTGACTTACTATAAATAGACATGCTTTTCAAGAGTTGGAGAACACCCCAAAAGTTTGAATCCACTACAAGAGTATCATTAAGACCAATTTTAGCCAGCAGGCTCATAGCCAACAATAGAAACCTTGTATCGCCAAAGCTGTGTCCTCCAAGAACTTTGGAGTCTCCTTTCCTTACCACTTAGCCTACAAGAACTCAAAAAATAGGCTAATGGTGTCTGAATTGACTAGGCCTGAGAAGGGGACATTACATCATGCTAGTATTGCAACTCTCATGATGGTTTTGTTTGTTTCTTAACAGTTCTATTAGTGTCATGATAGTTTTCCCTTGACAAAAGTGACGATTTTACGAGAGAGAAATGTATAGGTAAAATCACAAAAGAAAGAATGTTTTTACATGTTCTCTAGCATACAAAATCCCTTTAGTGCATGAAAGGGCAATCCCAAACCATATTTTTCTAATAGGAATATCTCTAGTTGTTACATATGAGTGTGCAATTAAGTTCAATTGGTTGTAGGAAAAAGAATCAGTTAGGTGTGTGTGTGACAATGGGAAATTTGTTGTACATAATACATCAAGAGTTTGCTGTAACAAATTCTAAGGGAAGACAAGAGGAAGCTAAGCAATTTCCACTTATAGACAGTTGTCACCACATTGGAGTTTCCAAAATAAAAATCTCATGCCAATCTTATTTATTGTTGATGCTTCTTCAAGGATTGGAGAGTTGCTTATGTGAATAAGCTGTGGAGACTTTACTTTCTTTTTAGGTACAAATTTCAGCTTCTCAAGTCTAGAACTCCCTTCAGCTCCCTCGCTGAATCTCTAGCAACCGCCTCTTTACATCTTTCAAGTAACCTTGATATTTTTCTTTGTAGCACAAACTCTAAGTGTTCTACCAACTTCTTCTCCAAAAATGCTCAAGATCTATCCATCATTGTTTTGTTCATTCAATCTTCAGCTATGCCATCTTGGATTGTGTCATATCCCCGAAATTAGAACACTATGAGATACAAATAAGTGAAAATGAATAACACAATACATATTAAAATTATAAAAGAAAATATTATCGTTTTAATATATTTATAATTACAATCATCATAAATAATATTGTAATTATAAATATATATTGATGATACACAATAAAATACATTAATATAAATACTATCATAATTATCAAATAATTATTAAGAGATAATATTATAAGTATTAAAATATACATTTAAATAATAAATATAAATAATACTATAAATAAATATAAATAATATTACAAATAAATTAAAAATAAAATATTAAAATATAATACACATCAAAACAAAATAATAAAATGAATATAATTTGAGATATCATTAAGGAATGTTTAACTAAAAGTCATGTCCATTTGTGGGGTTATCTCTATTCAAAGAGATGCCTCTCTTCATGGAGGTATAAGGATATAAAATATGGATTGGAAGAGAAAGGAAAGGGGAGATATATAAAATACACATCAGATTTTTAAGAAGATAGAAGAGTAAAGAAATGAAGATATAAAAAGGAGATCTATCAATAGTTGTAGAGAACAATAAAAATAGAAATTAGAAAGGTTTGGAATTAGTTTTCAAAAGGAAGCAATCATCTCAAAAGGTTGTGTCTCTTCTAATAAATGTCTCTTTTCAAAAGATACATCTTCTCATTTGAATGTGAAGATATAAAAAAAGAAAGAATTGTGGAGGAAGAAGGGGTAGTGAAAGGAATAAAATGGAATGTGAATAAAGGAAGGAACATAATATGATTTGAAAGGCAGATTAAGAATAAGAAAATAAGGATCAACAACTATAAGAGGTATTTTAGTGATAAGTTACAGCCCCAACTACATTAAGCTTGTGGTTCTAGGACAAGATTCAAGATTATCCCAAAGAGGGACATTCACGATTGAGTATCGGGCATCGTTCACGCCATCTGTGCATGCTTGGGCTGCCCAGCACCTGGGCCTAGTTGTCTACTTGCTTGAGCTGGTTGCTTGCATGCTTAAGCTACTTGCTTGCCCTACTTGAGCTAGTTGCCCTACTTGCTTGGTGCTTGTGTGCTCAAGCTAGTTTCCTACTTGCTTGAGCTGGTTGCTTGCTACTTGGCAGGCTAGTTGTAGCAGCACATGAGCTACTTGCTTGTCTGCTTAAGCTGCTTGCCTACTTGCTTGAGCTGATTACTTGCATGCTTGAGCTAGTTGCATACTTGTTGGAGCTACTTACTTGCATGCTTGAGTTGCTTTCTTGTATACTTTAGCTACTTGCCTATGTGCTTAAGCTACTTGCATATGTGCTTGAGTTGCTTGTTCCCTGCTTGAGCTACTTGAGTTACCTCCTCTAGACGATGAAGGATAATTTATCTTAAGAACTAGAATTTATCATTTACACTAGAGAAAGAAGATTAAGGAACAAGGTCATCACAAAGTTCCTAATTAAATGGAGGGGACTCCCTAAATATGATGCTACATGGGAAAGAGAAGAAAATATTAAGGCCTTCAAGGATAAAAATCAGGAACAACAAAACATGATGACTCTTGACTAAAACAAGAGATGAACTCTTGGATGTAAAAATTTCAAACAAATTAATAAGATATTCTTTTTGTTTGAGCACATGACTTGATAATATGTGTATAAATACTTAAGGCTGCATAAGACTCCATAGAGAGGAATCCAGAAAACCTAGATAAGACTCCATAGAGAGGAATCTAGAAGACTTGGATAAGACTCCATAGAGAGGCTTGGAAGGAGATTAGTTGTAACAAGATGTTACAATCTTTTTCCAAGATGATGACCACTGTACCAGCCAAAAACATCACGAGATCAAGGAAGAAGAAACTTATGAAGATTGCTTGAGGACAAGCAATGTCAAGCGGGGGAGACTTGTGATGTCTGATGATGCATGTTTTATGACACGAACCTCTAGAATAAAAGGTCAAAGGCAGCTCTATCCTCTCTTGAAAAACTACCTCTTATGCTAGTTGCTAGAAAGGTCATGCAGTGAATTCAATGTTTAGATCATCTGATGAATTCCAATTGTATGGGAAACACAAGATCTTGTCCATATACCAGATGATAAGGTGATGTCCCCAAGGAACTCTTTATCCTTACTCTATCCGCCCAAAGAGTGAATCTTAACTATGTATGCCAGTCCCTTGGGTTCTTGTCCAATAGTTTCTTGATAACACTCAGCAAATTCTTGTTTGTGGATTCTGCCAATCCATTTCCCAGGGGATAGTAGTTTGATGAAAACTTCAATGTGACCCCATATTCAAATGCCCAATTAGAAAATTTCAAAGAAGAAAATGCAGAACCATTATCACAAACTAAACCATGAAAGCATCCACACCTAGTGATAATGTTTTCTTATAAAAACTTAATTACCGTGTCCGTTGTGCACAATTTTAAAGCCTGAGCTTCTGACCACCTTGTACAATAGTCAGTTGCGGTTAGGATATACCTGTGTTGCGCAGAGGAAGGTGGGTTGATCATACCAATGAAGTCAAGTCCCCACTTCGCGAAAGGTCATACCTCGATCACCGGCTGAAGTGGCATGGCTAGGTTCTTCTCTCGTGCAGCTGTCACTTGGCATGTGTGACAGGTTTTCACATGATCGTACACATCCTTGAACACTGTTGGCCAATAATAGCCTGCCATCAGAACTTGGTGTGTTGTTGCCAATACTCCTCCATGCCCTGTTCCAAACTTGGTATGAAAATGTTCCATTATTTTTCTTGCTTCTTCCTTTCCACATCATCTTAGGAAAACTCCTTCATGTTCTTCTATATAGTACTGCTCCTTGCAATATATATCTCTGGCTTTTCATTCTCAAGGCCCTCTTTTGTACTAGATTCAAATGACTAGGACACTTGTGGTTGAGCAGGAAATAAGTGATATCATCGTACCATTCACATGGGGATACCTCTTGTAATTCATAAATTTGTTGCACTAGTCCTGGCCTTGCAGCAATAGTTTGTGTTAAGGCTTGGCCATGGACAATCTTCATTGGTTGAATCTCGACATCGTACTCCTGAATGATAGTAACTCACTTGCCTCTTCTTTCTCCCAATTCATTTTGCATCAAGAGGGTTTTAACGGCCGCATCCGGAACTATAGCAAATATTTTGCTTCTCAAAATATAATGTCAGAACTTTTTAATTGCCTTGACTAAGGCGTATGCTTGTTTCTCCAAATTCAAGTATCTCAATTCTGCATCTTTGAACGGTGCACTCATGAAGGAAATGGGATGTTCATCCTTTTCATCTGTCTTTTGGGTTAGCATTGCAACACATGTATGCTCTGACGCAAAAGAATATAGGTAGAAGGACTTCATGTAGTCAGGGCTGACCAAGATAGGAGCATCAATTATGGCTTGTTTGATCTCCTCGAATGCCTTCTTTGCTGGTTCTATCCATTCTATCTTCGCATCCTTCTTTAGCATTTCACTCAGAGGTCTTACTATTTCAGCAAACCCCGTTATGAACTTCCTCACAAAATTAATTTTCCAGAAGAAAGACTTCATCTCTTTCTGGCTTGATGGAAAACCGATTCTTGATATAGCCTTGTTGTGACCTTTTCACACATAGCTCCATTCAAGATGGGGACCTAATTTTGCTCCATTACTACGGTTTTGGCTTTGGTTTTTCTCTCTCTCTATCTCTTTTACGATGTCGCCTTTCAAAGATTGTACCCGTCATTGAACTTAGGCGTGAAATTTTGGCCAAAGATCTAAAAGTGGGTTTTCCATCTTCACGAATTGATCAGAGGTCCGAGACAAAGTGAATATGTTGAAAGCGAGGGATTAACATTGAGGATTTAAATTACGCTTCATGATTTCCATTGAAATTTCACATCAAATTAGGCAACTTACTTTATTTTAGTAAGTGTCACGATTCTAATTCAGAGTATTCTTAGAAATTAAACCAGTCACGCCGCGTGAGAACCTATCGAGGAGCTACTCTTTGGCAAAATTTGAGAACAGAACGGACAACTTACTATTTTTAGCTGATTCGGCTTAGGGCGATTTGAGGACTTGGGATGCGAGGAGTTTTTTCCAGCGCGTATACTGCGTATTCCTTTTGGAGTTTTTGAGGAGACCTTCGTGGTGGTGTGACATGCAAAGTGAGATAACAACTTTCAGAGTTCAGCCTTCCGAGGCTATTTTTAGGGTTTGCATGTAAGGGTTTTCTTTGCATGTCTACATATTCCTTATGGGTTTTAAGGCCAGGTAATGCTTGACATGCAAGCGGAGATGAGTCCTCATTTAGGAACTTACTATTTTTAGAGGTGCATCCGGCGTAAGCCTCGGTACCGAATCACGAAGGCAGTACTTGTCACAGTGAGAAAGCGAGAACAAAGCGGAGATCATTTGATATGCATGCGGAACAAATTAGGGTTTCAACCGGGGCACGAAAAGAGGGTAAAAGTCCGGTACAGCCGGTGTAAACCATAGCGATCGGCATCCAACTTCAAACTATCTGCCTACAGTAAAATTTGAAGAGACAAGCGGAGCACTTACTATTTATAGTAAGTCATTACCGGAAAGCTAAAACTGGAAATGGAGTTGCATGCAGATGTGGCCGGGCAAAGTCCGCATTAATTGAAAGGCGCATCATTCGAATTTGTTCAAATCAAAGCGGAGTTGTGGAGTTACTCAAAGCTCGCCCGGTTACTATAAACTGGCCAACTACCTTGAGGAAATACTGGGCTAAAATAGCGGAGCCAACCGAGAAATAAGCAGTCATCAAGCAGGTTGATGAAGTCATGAGGATCAGTGATGCAAAATTCAAATGTTAGGACGAAGTGTAGAAATCCCAGAGAGTTTACTATAAATAGCGGGACATGGAAGTGCGGCGGAAAGGAAAAGAGAAATGGCTAAATTACAAAGTTTATCCTTGACCATGCTAAAAATCTTTGCCCATGTCTGGCAAGTCAAAAAAATTCTAAGTGTGGATATGTTTCATCCTCCTCATACCTCCATTTGTGCCCTCCTCACAGGCTTGCCTTCAAAACGTTGAAAAATTTTCTAAGTCTAGGCTTCATCCTCTAGCCTAGGCAAAATGCGCCCACTTCTCAAGAAAGTCAAAGAGTCAACAAGTTTCATCCACCACATATGCTAAAATGCGCCCATCCAAGGTGGTGAAAGTTGAAAAAAAATTCTAAGGCAAAGTTCATCCTACTCATATGGCTAAATGCACCCTCATGCAATGAAGAAGATGTTTAAGAAAAATTTCTAAGTATAAGCTTTATTCTCCTCTATGTGCCATTTGCGCCCATGCAAGGAGAAGGTCAAAGAGTCAACAAAGTTCATCCTACTCATGCCAAAATGCGCCCATGATTCAAGGCAAGCTAGGAAAAATTCATAGTGAAAATTTTCGTCCTTCATGAGGTGTGAAATGCGCCCAAACATGCTAAGAAGAGGACAAAAAGGTTGACTTTCTCCTCCCCCCTTTGAATGCGCCCATATGAAGACATGTAAAGACAAACGCCCATGCAAAGTTGGTATTCATGCAAAATGAGTTAAAGAAGTTTGAATTCATGCAAAGGAGGAAAAAGACAAAGTATCCATGCAAAGAGGAGGAAGAAGACAAGCCGTTGAAAGCACATAAAGACACAAGTCAAAGGTGGCGTTGGAAACATGTTCTCCATGATATATAAAATGCGCCCAAGGTGGTAAGGGGGAAGTAAATATTGTTGAGGCGTTGGGAATATTAAGCCTATGAGGTGATGAAAGTAAAACATAGGGGGCGTTGGAATTTATATATTCTTCATGACACACAAAATGCACTCCAGGCACTTGAAAGAAAATTGTGATAAGTGAAGTTGATGGAATTTCCACCACTGGCGAACGAATGAAGTTAAATAAAATTTTCTAAGGCAAAATTTGCTAAATGATTCAAAAAATTCTCTAAGGCAAAGTATTTTCTTCCTTAGAAAATACGCCTGGACCTTGAAGGTGGTTGAATTTTCCTGAAGCCCGAATGAATTGCTAGTGATGAAGTCAGAAGATGTTGGCATAACAGGATTGATAAAATTTCTCCAAGTTTGAACAACGGGGCACTTAGAGATGTGAAGAATGGATTTAAAATTCATAAGGAAATAATTTTCTAAGGTTCAAATTTTTTGAAAATTAAATGAACCCGTTCGTCGTATACCCATGAATTCTACACGTTCTAAAGAAAATTTTCTTCTGGGTATTGAAGATCTTCGATGAGAATTGGATTTCCAAGTCTTCTGCACTTCGCTAGGGCCTTCAGGATGGAGATTTTGATGGGCACTAGAATAATGAATTTCCTAAGTAAAAGTTTGGAAAATTTTCTAAGGAAAATGTGAAGAAAATGTGTTTTCAAGGTAAAATCCTCCAGACAATGAATTTGAAAGGAACTGCCTAGGTGAATTTGCTCAAATTCTTCGTGAAGATAATCTTCTTGAGCCAGAGATGAATAAAATCAAAATCGTCAATGACCCAGCTAATGAAATGAATTTCTCAAAGATGATACGCCCTCGAGGAAGATGGGTTAAAAATTTGGCTAAGGCATGAAGAATCATGCAGAAGGATGAAGTTGACTAGCGAGGACGATGAATGCTTGGAAGTTAGAGCGTGAAAATCCTGGTAAGTAAGTTGAATTTATATTATGAGGTGTTCTGATACTCTTCTCCTTGCTTGTTTTGCAGGAGGAACGTCGAGACCAAACGACGATGACTTAGGAAGATGGAGCAAGCACTCCATGATTACATCTCAACCTTGAAGGAAGAAAAGTTGTGAAAAATGGCTAAGTGTTGAGACTTAGTATAACTCAAGATGGAGAAAAGAATGGAAGCTCGAGCAAAGTTGAAGAACGTCAAGAAGAAGATCAAGAACAGTGTGAACGCGTCTACAAACGGGAATCTTCTAGAAGATGGTGGCCATTAGTGGCTCATTTATTGCCCCACTCTCCATTATGGCAGTTTTTAGGGCAAATCTTGTTTAGGGCTGAGGTGGCACAATCTGGGCCATCCAGCCGATTGTAATCTGAGCCGTCTGTTGGACTTGGCCAACTATAAAAGGGGGAGTCCCCCTCATTTGTACCTCATTAGAATTAGAATTAGATCAAAGTTAGGATAGCAGAGAAGGAGTAGAGAGCCACTTTAGTTGTAATATCTTAGCATAGTAGTTTGAAGAGAGAAGAGTTTTTCCTTTGCGAAAACTGTAAGAAGATTATTCTGCGAAAAACTATTGTAATAAAAGTCTTTCATTGAATGGTGAACTCATCTTTGTTGAAGTAGCTAGCAAGATTTCTTCATCCATACTACAGCTTTCATTAGCATAAAGAAAGTATGAGTGTAGTTTTTACTGATTCATGCAAGTAGTTTTACTTTGGATTTGTGAGGTGTTTGATCGATGCTTAAGCTTCTCTTTATCCATACCACACTAGCATTCGTGACGATTGAGTTTACCTTGCATAGTCAAAAGCTGGACATCGGCTAAACTTAACCGTTGTGATTTGTGCTTGGCGAAATGCATCATTGTGATGGTACATGTATGTTTGAATTATAATTTGAATATGCCAGCTACTCCCACAGAGATTGCACGATTTTCTTTGTCAGATCTCGCGAGGGCTAGGTGAGGAAATCCGGTTGAAGTCTGCTAAAGTCGGAGCTCCACATATCTTGCATATAGAATGGAGCATAAGAAGCTTCTTAGGCCCTACACTCTTTTAGAGATTCAGCAGCTCATTTTAAGTTTAGAATTAGGAAACTTGTGCTCACTTGCCAAATCATCCACATTACATGAAATCCCTTAATCCACTGTCTGTTGTCAGCTGTCGAACAATTGTGTAAGTCCCCTTGAAATACCAGCAAAATCACATCAAGCCAACTGAGACTATTCGCATTTAAGGAACCTTGGAGTTTAATGTATGATCTATCTCGCCAATCTTAGCATCACGAGCTTTGTTCAAGAGAGGGATAGAGTAAGCGGATTGGCGACTTTGTCTGATGTTGAATTGTAGTCATGAAAATCCGATCAACAAGCCTCTACCCGATCAGGATCAATAAGCATCCCTTCCTCCGTTATTACATGGCCCAATAATTTTCCTTCAGTCACCCCAAATATGCACTTCTTCGGGTTCAATGAAATCCCATATCTTCTACATCTTTGGAATATCTTCCTCAGATCTCCAATATGATTTTCCCTTCTTTTGGAGAATACGGTGAGGTCGTCCATGTAAACAATAATGCACTTTCCTATAAGATCCTTAAATGCAATGTCCACAGCCCTTTGAAAGGTGGCTCCAACATTGATAAGTCCAAATGGCATTCTTTGGTACGCAAATGTACCCCACTTTGTCGTGAATGCAGTCTTAAGTCTATCCTCGGGTTCAACTAGCACTTGATTATATCTGAAATATCCATCGAGGAAAGACATCATTTGGGATCCATTGACTATTTGGATTACTTCATCCAATGATGGCAGCGGGTAGTTATCCTTTTCTGATGCTTTGTTGAGATTTCGAAAATCCACACATAGTCATATTTCTCCATTCTTTTTGCGGACGGGTACCAAATTGGCGACCCACGTTGAGTGGTGTACTGGAAAAATAATGCCTGCTGATAGTAACTTCCTTACTTCTTGAAAAATGAGGGGTTCCAATACCGGGTTTACTAGCCTTTGACGTTGCCTGAAAGTTTTATTGTCAGCCTTGAGTGGAATTGTATGTGTAATGATTGTGGTGTCATATGTCTTTAAATCTTCATAACTCCAAGCAATAATGTCCCCGAACTCCCTTAAGCTTTTGACTATTCGTTCTCTCTCTTCAGGCGTGCATACCTTGCCGATGAGGACATTCTTGACTTCATCTCTTGTTCCCAAGTTTATGGCTTCGTGTTGACATCCTTCATTCCTCTGATATTTAATTGCATTGATCTGATCTTGATCAAAGATCCTCTCGAGCTGTATCATCCCTTTGGGGATGCTATTGGTCTTTAAATTCATTATACCTTCCGCATCAAATTCAAATTCCCCTCGATCTTCTTCTTCATCAATGATCTAGGTGAGGAAGACATCTGAATTTGTTAAGGAATTCAAAATATGTTTATCGTCATCAAATACCTGGAAATTTGTGATATTATCTGGTACTAATGGCGTTGAAGTGATCTCAATTGTAAATTTCTTCACAGCATCCATCTCGAGTGGTTCCAGTGAACTTGCTGACTATGCTAATGAATTTGCAACTTTGTTCTGAGAACGGTATACAGATTTGATATTGAAAGCGTCAAAACTTTTGATGAGGTCCCAAACCCGATTTATGTATCCTCGCAATCTTTTATCATGACAGGCGTATTTCTTTCTCACATGTCTTACCACAACTTCAGAGTCACCATAAACATGCAGGATTTTGACCTTCTTCTGAACTGCTTGTAGCAATCCGTGGACTAACGATTCGTATTTTGTTACATTGTTAGTGCATGGGAATTGTAACCTCAGAGCAGCTAGGTAGGTTTCGCCTGATGGACTGATCAGCTCATAACCAGCTCCATTTCCCTTCTTGGATTTTGAGCCATCAAATCTCAAAGTCCAAACTTGCTCTTGGTCTAGCAATTGTTTGGGGCTAGGTATTTCTTTCTTCTGAATTTCTTTAGCTGAATAATCTACCTGAACTTTGTTCACTTCTTGAATGATTTTTGCTTCTGGTTAGAATTATTTGTCAGTGTCACTATTTTCATCTTGTATAGTCAACTTGAAGTATTCATCTCCAGGGACTTGGGGAAATCTTTTGTATACTTGGTCCAACGCCATCTTACACACTACACAGGAGAACTCTGAATGGAAAGCATTATGGATTCGACACCAATTGGGCAGCAATAAGTCTTGCACGAAAGCATGACTTCCCAATTCCTTCTCTTGTTTTGCACTTTTGAGCACAAATCTCCTAAAGTTTTCAAACATGCTTTCACCTTCATCTGGTGAAAGTTCTTCATCACTTTCCATAGGAACTTCTAAAATTTTCAGTGTATTTTCTTGATTATCTGAGTTGTGTAGCATCAAGACTTCTGACGCTTTTGGTCTATATTGACCGAGATCTGTTTCACAAAACAAAATTTCATTACTTTCTCCGTACTTAGTAATTATCATCTTAAGTCTTGGTGTACTTTCAACCTTGATATGATTGGGAATACCCTTCCATGGTAACCACATGTGTGAAAAATCAGTGGCGAAGTAACCATTCAACCTGCGGGTCCAGTCTCTTCCTAGAACCATTCCATATCCTCCTGGGATATCGACTACTGAAATATCAATGAAATGCTGAATCCTTGGATCAGTTGATATTTGCATATGAATATTGTTTAACTCTCCTACAACTAGAACCTCCGTCTTGTCCAATTGTGTCACTTTCTTGTTCATTTTCGTAGGTGTTAGTCCCAATCTTTGACAAACAGTTAAAGGCATTACATTACTGGATGCTCCTGAATCAATCAGACAGTTATGTAGGAGTTTATTATAAATTCTAAGCGAAACGAGGAAGGGAGCTAGTTCATCTTTCCCTTGATAAAATATCACAAGGCTTCCTTTCTGCACACCAGCTTCCGTCTCTTTTGTTTTGACCTTATAATTCCTCTCAATCTGTGAAACTTCTGCTTCCTTCATTGAATTTTCTATCTTGTTTTCCTTTGGACTTTGACGTGCTTGCTCAGTTTTGACCGTTTTCTGTCCTGGCATTTCTACGCCTTCTTTCACTTCATACATTCCTAGAGTTACTTTGGAACTCTGAGATCCATAAGCAACATTTGCAGCCTGTGGTTGTTCTTGAAAAAATTGTAATTGTTCATCTTGAACCATATTGACATTGCCCGTGAAATTTGTAGTCTTTTGAACTGTGTGGGCTGGATCCTATGTTGGATCTTTCAAGCCATCAAGAAATGTGTTTCTTATTTCCGGTACTTTCATCAATTCAAACAATGACACGATCACTTTAATTTTCTTCACTTCC
>VDFB02098833.1:0-17463 GCA_007258455.2 Sequoia sempervirens
GCTCTGGTAATTTCAAAAATCAAAGATCCATTAACAAGGTACATTGCATATGGAATTTCATACAAATTTTTCTTGAAAAATAGGGAAGGAGCAACCTTTGCAAGCATAGTCTACATTGTGCTCAAAATGATAATGGAAGAGGAAGACTTTGATTTGTGTGGATTGTTGAAGGATCAATTGGTAGAGAATGTACAATTGATGAAGGATATAGATTACTCTTTCAGGTTTGGTACACTAGTTATATGCATTATGATGTATTTTTTGAATTGATTACCTCAGAATGATAATGTAGTATGGAAAGAAAATATACCACTTTGTAAGAAAATCTTTGAGCATTTCAACACTCTTGAAAATGGTAAAAAAGTTTATGAAAACTTCTTTAGAAAATTGTTAGAAAAGTTTGAAGTAGGTGGTGTTCCACTCCCAGTAAAAGTAGTTGAAGTTGGATCTTCTTCCGACAAGGAAAAGAAAAAGAAGAAAAGAGCAAGAGAGTTAGCTAATGACACTCTTATGACGCCTAAGTCAACAAAAGTTGAGAGAAAAGGTAAAGATAGATGGTTTTGGATATAATTGATGAATATTCTGATGAATACACACCAATAGATGAATCAAAACTAGTTGAACCGGATGTCATAATAACAAAAAAAAAGCGATGAAGAAGGTGCTTTGTTCAAAGCAAAGATACTATAGATTATTCAAGAAGAAGATGGAATGCAAAAGCTAAGTGACATATGGTTAAATGGACCATCATATGAATAGGACTTCATTGAGGACACTCTAGGAAAATGCTTTGTGGGAAATAACATTTAATTTTTATAGTTTACATAATGTACTTCTAGAAGAATTGATTGAATGTATCAGGGAGGCTATGGACTCTATGCCTCTGGATAGGAAAGAAGAAGAAATAATCTTACATCTGAAGGAGCAGTTTAGGCTATCTCTCGCAAAACTAAAAAAGAAAATGAATGTGTTAAGACAATTCATTGACTCAACAAATAAGACCTACAATTATTGTCTTAGGTGGCCCCATGTGGTTGGTAAATACAAGGACAAGTTGGAGAAAATTGAGAATGATTTTACCAGAATTGGTCAGGATTATAATATGTTTCAGGACCAAGATGTAGCAGTTATGAAGAAAATTCATGAGTTATAGGTTGAGCGTGCAAAGGTTCACTTTTCTAGAAACACTCTTATGGATATTTTCTGGAATGTGAGGGATCAAACCGAATGTAAACTGGAGCAAATGATTGAAGTTCTGAAGAAAGGAGAAAAGCTAGAAGAACACATTACCATTCTTGAATCCCTTATCTAGGTCATCAATAGGACATCAAAAAACAATAATTTGATAATAATGATTGGGATTGCAGTAGATGCTTGGAATAAATTTCTTTTAGAGATGAAAGATATATATAAAACAATTTTCTAATTTGAGCAATAAAAAAAAAAATTAGCATAAAAGAAGTGCAGTAAGAATACTATAAAAAGGGAGAGAAATCAATAAATTTGTGTCATTGATGTCAAAGGGGGGGAGAATGCAGTGAAAAATTCATTGACATCCAAAGGGGGAGCAATTTTTTTTTTAAGTTTTGAGTTTTGGTTTCGACACTTAGTCATTTTTCACTAAGTGCTACCATCAATGCCAAAGGGGGAGATTGTTGGCATATGGATTTGGGAGATTGTTTATGGATATTTGGTTGATGAGTTAGTCTATATACTCCACCAGATCATTATTTTATGTTGTGGATCCCTAGGAAAAGTTGTTAAGCATGTGTGCTACATTTTTGGTAAGTTTTATGGTGTTGTAAAAATTGGTGTTCGAGTTAAGAAATTAGGTAGAATGATTTATTTTCTATTTTCTCATTATGGCCAACCTGGTGGATAGTGTGCCGTGGATGTATAAGGAGTAGTTTTTTTAATATTTCTTGTGTTAATAATTTTGATTTGGGTCCCAGCTATAGCCTATCCAACTTGTGTGGGTGTGCATTCATTTTAAATGGTGATCTGAGATGACTATTAGAGAATATTTCATGTTTTGTTGAAGCCAACTTAAGTGATTAAAATATTTGCTAGCGGATATATATATGAGATCGGTATTTCAATTTTGTAAGTTTGCATAGTGTTGTAACAATGTGTGTGTGCAAAAAAATTTATAGCAGTTGTATGAGCGTACATCAGAAGATCTATTGAGTGAATTTTTGTTTGTGCAGTAGAAGGGTTGTTGTAGTAGAACAGAGCTGAGCTGAGCTGAAGTATGAATTGGACAGAAGGTCCAAAACCTATTTTATGAGCTTCACCAGAATTGAATCCAAGCATTTATAGATGCTATCTTCTTAGTTCATTTTTTTTGTAATCACAAACACTTTTTAAGGTAGTGAGACTTTCTTATTTTGAGCAATGAGCTCTAGGCAGTGTGCCTGAATGTAAGTGCATTCCCTTTTGTTCATACTTTTAATAGAGTATAAATTGTGGATTAATCTCCACCTTGGTTTTCCCCTAACAGGGTTTCCTCGTAAAAATATTGGTGTTATGGTGTCATGATCATCTTATTTATGTGCTTTCTTCTTTATTTCTTTTTATGTACTAAAAATGTTTTAAGATCTGAATTGAAAGTCAAAATTATTGAACACTGATTCACCCCCTCCCTCTCAATGTTCCTTGAGTCCAACACAACTACCCCTAGTCAACTATGGTAGACTCAAAAGGCCTAGAATTGAACCCTAAGCTCTAAACCAAATGTAATAAACCATTTGAAATTATTACTTATTTAATATTATCATAAATGACACAGGAATATACTCCAAAATAAAAAGACAGCTAGTTGCTAAAGTCAATCATAGATACACATGTCCATTTAAAATGTGTCAAAGATTCTTATATTTTCAATACTCATATTACAATTTAGGATTGACTTCGTTCCTAAGGCCACAAAGTCATCACATTGTACATATTACATCAAGTACAAGAATGAATTACATCAAGTTACATCTTATACTATAATATTCTTGCGAACAACTAAGGTGCTTCCTTGATGATCGCCTCTAGTGGTGGATGATAACATGGTTGAAGCACTTTACCACCCAACCACATATCTTATACTTCCTTGGTATTCTTTAGACTTGAAGAATGCTTGACCCTGCACAGAAAGTTTACCAAGAGAACAATCTACAAGGTGGAATCTAGTGCATTCCCATACATCAACATGTAATTTCTATCTACAAGTTAGAAAATAAAGTGCAAGATCTATGCTAGTAATGGTAGAGAGTGAAATCACAAAGTTCATTCATGCATACATAATGAACTACATTACTTGTCCAAGCATACTAAGTGTGTTACAACAACAACAAACAATAGGTTCTGGTAAAGCAAACCTATACTCTCCGAATTCCATTTCAACACCTATCTTGGAAGGTAACTTTCTACTATACATCTCATAACAACTATATAACCTCTAGCAACACCTACCAATAGGTGCTCTAGTCAACTAAGGTATCACTATTCTATTCAAGTACTAAATATTGTTTCACACATGTCTTCAAAAGAAGAAACATAATATTAAATTATACTCTAAATAGAAATCAAGTTTATGATTCTCAGAATAATTTAGCATTCAGTCATATCATTCTTATGACCATTTTCTACTTATTATCTTAAGCGTTTTCCTTTTAAAATGTACTAAAAACAAAATAAGGTATGTCACAAGTATGTGTATGTACATAGACAAGGTCTATATGCATGCACATATATGTGCCTACTTATGTTTAAAATTTGTGCATACATTATGAAATAATCATGAATTTAGATTGCAATCTTAAAATAGTATTCCATTTAACATTTCTTTAAATAAAAAGATTTAGAACAAGTCTAAGCTAACAGTTTCACACATACTGTTATTGCATTCTCACAACTATGATACTTTGACATTGTTGTTTACATAAGAGCATTCATTGTTTAAGAAGAATGAGTATTGTTTCCTACTAAACAGTCATAAAACAATCTACTCACATATGAACATTCATTATTTAAGTAAAACAAGTACTATTTCCTTCTAAACAATTGTAAATCTAATTGTTTACATATGCACAATCATTTTTTGAACAGAACAAGCTCTATTTCATACTAAAGAGTTATAAAAAAAGATGTTCACACATGTACATTCATTATTTTAAGCAAAATAAGTATTGTTTCATTCTAAACAATTTTAAATCTAGCTCTTTACATATGTACACTCATTGTTTGAATAGAACAAGCTCTATTTCCTACTAAACAGTTATAAATAAATAAATTTTTTCACACATGTAAATTCATTATTTTAATTAAAAAAACTAATATTTCCTACTAAAAAATTTGATGAGAAAAGTTGTTTCCAGCTTAATGATAAATGTTTAACAAAACAATGTTGTTTGTAAAAGATTAACCACTATTTACATCATTACAATACTGTTTCAAACAAAATAGTTACATTTTAAGAAAAATAATGTTGTTAACTTTGTTTTCTAATCCCAAGTGGTTACATGCTAAATGATCACTTACATGGAAATGTTCACCATTTAATATAGAGCGAGTTTTCCATTATGAATTGAAAATAAGCAAATCAAATAGCCTAGTTTTAGTCTTATGAAAAAAATTTCTAGTATCGAGATCTTGAACACTTTCATCACTTGAATTACTATGACCATCATAATAGTATTAAAAAACCAATTTTGATATGTTTTTTGGTGAATTAAATATTTCAGTTAAGAATGCAAGGAAGTTTCATGATCAAACAATACTTTTTTCTATTCAAATTGCAACAAGCAAACCAAGGTCACTTTGGATTCAACCCATTTCTCTGGTTGAGTGCTTCCTTTCTTAACCTCAAAGTTATATTCAAAATGTCCCTTATGGGCATGCTGGCTTATCTCTTAATGCATGTTGCTCTATATGTTATGTAGACTAAGCTTGGTATTTATTCAAATAAATTAACTTATCGATCATGAGGATCAATCCTTACAAGGTTACAATGAATCCTAATTCATACACCCCATTGATTATTCAAATTGAGGGATTCCTCTTATGCAAATATGTTTCCCACATTCCTTAATAAATGAAAAATTTCCCCCTTACTATTATCGTCCTAGTCGATAATGGAAGGCGATATACTTTTAAATATAATACTGTCGATACATATCAAAGGTAACACAAAGGATTATATCCTTTTTCATATGTTTGGCAGGTGAACCTTTACAAAAACAACACCAAATGATACACATTCAATTAGTATATGATTTCTGATAGCCATGATATGACTTACACTATCGAGTAAACTTACTTAACAGTCATGTCTTAGGGTTCAATGCCTTGGTCTAGTATAAAAGGCTAGCTGAATGGCTCCATTCTAGATACTAGAAAAAAGTAGGCTATAGGCCAGGCGATTCCCTAGAGGGTGGTCGCTAAATCTATACCTTTGGCTCAAGCCAAGACACATAGACATAGAATTTGTATGATTTGTTATTAGTTATACCATCAAATGCAGTGGTAAACACTAGCTAAAATGAAAAGATAAGATAGTGATATTGATATTATTTAAAGAAATAAAATTTCCTCAATGGTCAAGCTTTTTGGTCAAGCTTTCCTCAAATTTTTCCATCCATTGTGTTCTCTTCTCTACCATTTTGCTACTTGTCAATTTTCTTCCACCACTTTTCATTCAAAAATGGTAACCACACTTCATGCATGCAACCAAGTGCTATCAATATGTATTTTTCCTACCCTAGCCGCTGGCCTCTAATTTTGAACATTGTATTTATGATTCGACAAGCCACATCCATTGTGGGTCTGCCTTGTAATCTTCATTGTTTTTTTCCACAATCCAATTCATAGTATATAAGTTATAAACATGATTTCAATTCAAATTTGAATATGTATACATATGTATATATATGTAATATATATATATATATACTAATATCTATATATCTATATGTATTTAAATGATTTCATTCACATTTATCATGTATTCTAACAATATATATATATATATACATTGATATATATATAAATATAAATGTATGTATTCAAATTTCATTTACACACATGTATATATATGTATATATTTATATTTATATATGCATTCATGTAATAGTTGTTTGTTTAGAATGGATTATAAGTTCCATACTCTTTCATTTAAAATAGGAACTTGAATTTTCATTTTGAGCATATATATATATGTACATTTATACTAACAAAGGAATTCCCTTTACAAGACTAGCTTCTTTTTTCTTCAAGCACAAAGTCTAAGTAGACTAATTTTAATCTATAATCCATTCATTTTCAAACACTAAAATAGTTCAAGTTGAGAAATTACGTTCTCATATATATACAAATTAGTTCAAAATGCAAGTCATCATGTCATTTGTGGTGTGTGCACTCAGATTCCAACTGGCTTACCATTCGATCTGGCTAAACAATCCTACTTCAATCGTGTTCTCATCCTTCAACCTGTCACCCTTCAATTGCACACACTTGCACTTGCAAATTGATCAGTAACATTCAATTCTTGGTAACATATAAAATAATTTCCACAAAATTGTAAAGTCAACATCAGTCAACTTTCATTCAATTTTCAAATACTCCAAATTATCCATTTAATATTTATTGAATTTCTTCAATAATTCAATTTACAAGATTATAATAAATATGCAATAAAATTGGGTTATGACACCCATCTACTAGGATGTTTCATTAGCATCTTCAATCAATTATGTATGATAGCACCTATGAAGGCCATCTGGTGACAAGGGCATGTGAGGAATATAGGAGTGTCCATCCTCGACATAAAATCAATGCAACTATGAGAAGAATAAATAGTGAGGATATCACCCTTCCACTTTAAATAGAGCAAGCCACTTCATTCTCCCATGCTTCAGGTAGGAGGAAATTATTTCTAGATTTACTTCCGATTAGGAGAGCTACTGAAGAAACTTCAAAGTGCTTTATTACCATTTTTTATACATGCCAACTCATTGTTGAAGTACTATGCAACCACCTAGTTATTAATGATAAATCCATTAAATAGCCGACAATCAGATGGGCCTTGTGTTGAAATGAATCCAAATGATCAACCGTATTGGGAAATTCCAAATAGTGATATCATCAGATTAATATTATTAAATGAACATCCCATTAGCCAAAACATAAAAAATCCACCAATATTTGCTTTTGAATGGAAAACACTTAACCTAATGCCAAAGCTACCACATGTAAAGTTTATGCAACTGGAGGCAACCCTTAGTTTGGGAAGGAAATCGTGAGAGTGCAATAATGCCACTTGTTTACGTGTTGAAACAAAAAAGGCTATTATCTAAGTTTAGCACCAAATTTAGTGATACTTAGAAGCTTGCAAGTGACCAAGCTTTCCAAATGATGAGCCTTTGTCCTTTGAAGAGTGCATAGATGCACCTCACAACCTTCACCTTTTTAACCACACGGTGGAAACACCAAAAGTATTAGCTAATCATGTAACAATTATTATTAACAATACTTAGAAACTTTTGTAACTTGCACTAGCACAACACATGGCTTCATGTGAAGGCAATCATTGTTGAAACATAAGACATCACTTACCTCCTTTATTTTTTGGCGCACAAGGCTGCCATTTCGTACCTCAAAAATTCCTACTATAAGCTATGACTTTCAGGACAAAAAATACTCCTTCTTGGTGAGCATCAAAACTTTAATAAAAACTGGTCCACAGGGAAAAGCATGTGCATGAAATTGCACTAATGGTTCCAACCAATCTCTCACCAAGAGTTATTTACAATACTTAAAGGCTTCATCAGGCTATGTTGATTTGACACATGGTGTTGGG
Organism: Sequoia sempervirens; assembly: GCA_007258455.2. Taxonomy (NCBI): domain Eukaryota; kingdom Viridiplantae; phylum Streptophyta; class Pinopsida; order Cupressales; family Cupressaceae; genus Sequoia; species Sequoia sempervirens. The sequence goes on from VDFB02098833.1 coordinate 7,847, forward strand.
GTGAGGGTGGGAACTTGGTATATACAAGAATCACTAGACCTCTGAGGACACCACATGTCACCTCAATGCTTTTCATTTTTCATTTAGGCATTTACCATCAAGTGCTCATGGGAAAAATGAAATTCTACTTGAGGGCCCACATAACTTGGAGATAGATACCACTAATGGAACTCAACAACATGCACCTTGGACACTTGAGGAAAATAGTATGTTAGTTTAGTTCCCCTTTACGAGGTGCAATTCATTTTTAGATATGCATGCCAAGGTAGAATAGATAACAAGATCTATTTGATTAATTTGTAGTGCACCAAAATCTAGGTCATGAGTTTATTAAATGTTAATTAAATATGTGAAATTGTGTTTATTATTTAATTAACATTTAATAAACTCATGACTTTTTCAAAAAAATAAATTAAATAATTAAATATTTAAATACAATTTGATCTAATATTTTAATAATTAATATTACCCTTATTTAATTAATTCAATCTCTACGTATGAAATACCAGAAGAAGCCCTTGACCTATCTTTCTCTTCCGACTCCTTAGCGGAGAATTACTCTGTGAGAATCTCCCTCAATATAGATATGTTTGATCCTGCTAAAATTTTCTGGCTTCAGATGTGCAAGTAATTCTTTTACCTAAGCCTTATTATTTGTTCCATCTAGTAATTTTAATGCCAGGGTTCCAATAATAGTTTCTTCCTGGTTCCTGAGTACACAACCAACACCTGATGCACCTAGGTTCCTCTAAGATGCACCATAAAATTAAGGTTTTCCACACACGAGGTGGCCCTACGGCATTGGGTGGACATACAGGTGTCCAGATAGGTAGTGCACCTATAGCAGGTTTTGGTCCACGAGGTGGTCAGATATAGACAAGAGGTTCCTCTAGGAACCAACAAACACTCGCTAAGGGTGGACAACAATAGCAACAATGTAATCCTTAGAATAATAATTCATGACCTCGGTGAGGTAATAGTTCTCAGTTAGGAAATAATCATAATTGGTGGCGTAATAAGCGCAGTTGACATGATCAACCAGCTCAGAGTGCACAGTCTACTATTAGTAGAGGCATTTTTCAACAATCCAATGCACCTTCGGGTGGCAGAGGATTTGGTAGAGGTACTGGTTGCTATTCTTGTGGTCAGTAGGGACATATTGCTAGGCAATGCCCTATGAGAGGTTCTTCAAAAGGTGGAGTCCATACTACACTTGATCTAGGTAGATTCAAGAAACCTGAAAATTTCACAATCTCAAAATACCATGGAGTCAACTTCATTGTATAGAGCTCACAAAGATGATCCCAACGCAACTTGAACTGCATCAAAAGGAGGTTGTATGCAAGAGTTATGGTTGGTCAAATATTTGGTCAAACAAGTGAATTAGGGGGCCAAAAAAAGGAAAAAAATGATCATCTTGGAATTCATCAAAATTAGCGTCAAGGCAAAGAGCTCGTCAAGACATTTTCGACAATGTTTGTTTTGTCGAAAAGGGAGCCCGTGCATGCAAGATATGGTTGGTCAGACTTTAAGGTTGACTTTGGTGACTAAATGGTACGATGATGACACCATCATGACATCAGCAATAGACAGAGTAAATGAGTCATCATATGGATGCTGACGTGGAGCAATCACCTCTTGACATGTGTCAGTCGTACAGATGGCATGGAAGGCTGACTAGGTAGATGACGTTAGCATGGTCGGTGAACCAGGTGTTGACATGTGTCCTCTAGGCGTGTCCCATAGATGACATGGCAACGTAGATGGTGGGTGAAATGGCAGGTGATGTGCACAGTGATTGGATGATGACTAGTTGCCTGACTCAGTTTCTTCGACAAATCACAACGTAACACATGGCACCTTGTCCGCAAGCCACGTCACCTTGTTACTCCCTCCACACAATTTGTTGTGTTTACCAAAAATATATGGACGAGGGTTGAACCCCCAACCTTTCCAATGTGAGTCATAGGCCCGACCATTGCACCGCAGAACATGCTTTAAAAGATATCGACATCGGTTTGTTTTGTTTTAGAAACTGTTGAAAATGCTAATAAAAAATAGTCGGTCAAGGAGTTGAATCCCGCACCGACCAAGTGGTAAACTATTTATCCACCGATACACCATCAATGGAATTTGAGATACAAATGGGAGTGGTTTTATATGACCACAATATAGCCTGAATCCATTAACTATATAGTTATTTAGTTGGGAATAAAAATAAATCCCAAATAACCTATAACTCAAAAATGATAAAATAAGGGCTCCCAAAAGAAATTTAATAATTTTGAAGGTTTGTTTTATTTAAAAGGGGGATAATATTATTCTATATGTAAAAAAGGGTGATTTTTCAAATCTTATGGTTTTTAGCCCAAATAGGAAAACCTTATGTAGAAAAAGGGAGTTTAGGTGCTTGAAATTATTCAGGTTTTGGAGGGAATTTTTTATGCTTTTGGTGAAGGAAGGTGAGAAAATCCTTGGAGGAGAAAATTTACAAGGTGGTACTATACACCAAAGATTTTAAAATTGAGTGAGTGATTGTGAGGAAGTTTATGGAAGTTTTGGAGCTTGAGAATTGTAAGAAGGAATTTTTAGGTGCTTGGAAATCTAATAAAGCAATCCAATGTTGAGAAGCGGACCCAGGGACGTAGTCCTAATTGAAGGAACTCCGTTATCAACCTGTGTTTGATTCTTATTCTCTTATGTCTCATAATTCTTTTAGTATTTTGATTCTTTGAGTTTCCTATTTACAATAATTAAGTAATTATTTTATGTCCCTTGAATCTAATTAAAGTATTAGTGAACTCTATTTGTCATAATTTCAATGGTTAAGACTTATAACAATGTAATTTTGTTGGATCGGGATAAAATCTGTAGCTGAGAGTAAAGTACAAATTATTTTGTAACTCTCTATTTATATATCAAGTTGGTATCAAAGTAGTTTAACAGGAAAATTGCAAGTGGTGAATGTTAACCAGGTTGAAATTGAAGCAAGAATAAGGTGCACTTATAGAGTTCAACCTAGAGATTGGAAAATGAAGGACATTTCCACAATTAGAAATGGTAGCTGAACAAAGTTCTACAAAGCTTGAAGAGAAAGATTTCTAGAAAGCTTTTCTCGAGATGAAGTCAATGGTGGAAGTTTTTTTCCAAGAGAGGAAAGAACGAGAGAAGAGAAAGGAAGGAAAGGCTAGGAAGAAGGAGGAAGTTGAATCCTCATTGAAAGAAGACAAAGGCAAAGGAGTAGGAGGTGGTGGTGACCCTCCTAAACCTCCATCCCTATCTTCCTTATCTTGTTCATCTTCATCCTCTTCTTCTTCTTCGTCTAACTCTTCTAAAAAGAAACAACCTGTGCAAACACCTTTGTTAAAACTGGATATTAAATTTGAGTTGCCTATATATAATGGTGAATTGGATGCAAAAAAATTGGATAACTAGCTTAAGCAGATTGAAGTGTATTGTAGGGTTGAATAGATCTTGGATGATTCTTTCAAAATCCAGCTAGCCACTCTTAGAATGGGAGGCATTGCATTGGTTTGGTGGGAGAGTAAGATTCAAGATGATCTTGCTATGCATGATAAAATCATTTAATATTGGTATGAATTTACTTCTGTTTTAAAGAAATAGTTTTATCCTTTGGGTTATATGCAACAAGCTGTTATGGATTGGAAAAATCTAAGACAAGGTAAAAGACAAATGGTGCAAGAGTATAAATAAATGTTTAGGAAGAAAGAACTTACTCTTCGCATTCCTCTTTATACGAAAGAGACTTTATTAAATTATATAGGTGGTTTGCATTCACATTTGGAACATACAATCGTGATGTTTAATCCATCTAACTTTGATGAAGTGTGTGTACAAGCAACCCATATTGAAGCAGGTGAAAGGAACATAAGTTTCAATCCAAAGAAGGAATTTATTCCTCCAACTGTAGGCAATAAGAAGGGTAAGGAGAGGAAAGAAGCTACTATGAAGAAAGAGGAAGGTGAATGGAAATTGCATCTATAATTTAAACCAAAGTGGTTTAAGGATCGTAAAGGAAAGCAAAAGGCCATAGCTATCATTCAGGATCTCATATCGGACTATGATGGTGAAAAAAAGATAAAAGTTGTGGGTTTGAAAGGTAAAGCTTTTGTCAGTAATGATTCTGCCACCGATGTTTCATGTGCTGCTACTTCTAAAAGTTTTGTTGTTCGTGAAGATAGCAAAAGATGTGAATTGTTTCATATAAGGGTGATTTATAAGAACACTAAAATTGATGCACTGATAGATAGTGGGTCCCAAGTTAATCTAATTTTAGAAGTTGTTAAACAATTGGGATTGAAAACAAAACCACATAAGAAACCTTATCCATTAGGTTGGGTGTGCAATGATAACAAATTGTGAGTAACTAAGCAATGCAATTTAAGATTTGTAATAACATATAAGTTTATAGATGAGGTTGAATTTGATGTGGTTCCACTTGATATCTATGGGATTGTGTTGGGTAGCCCGTACTTATATGATTGAAAAGAAATATTCTATAGGGAACATAATTAGTATCACTTTTTTAAGGAAGGAATTGAATACATTGTGCATTCTCATCCAATTAAGACTAATAACTCTTTTGTAACAACAAGACAATTGAAAAGGGTAGTTAATGCAAGCAATAATTTGGCACTTATGTATGTAGCACAAGAAGTGTCAATGCATAAAAGCATATCTAATACTAAGGTTGTTCTAGTTATGCAAGACGAGCATGATGTTGGTACATTCTTTTTCTCGTCTGCAAATTTAGTTTTGTTATTCGGCCTTCTACTTTTTAGCAATGTATGGTTGGTAGCGGCAATACTGAATGTGGATGTGTATATGGCTAATGTACTTAACAATATCAGTGCAGTTTTGATTGTTGTTATGATGAGCTAGATGTACAGGTTCTAAAAGGAAAGGATAGATGATACTAGACAAGTGAGGCAAAATTTCCCTCACTTCAATTGTATGTAAAAATAGATTTTTGTTGGTCCAAAAGCTTCTCAATGGGGAGGAATGATCTAGGTGGATCCAAGAAACCTGAAAATTTCACAATCTCAAAATACCATGGAGTCAGCTTCATCACATAGAGCTTGCAAAAATGATCTCGAAACAACTTGAACCGCGCCAAAAGGAGGTTGTATGCAAGAGTTATGCTTGGTCAAAGATTTGGTCAACAGGTGAATCAGGGGGCTAGAAAAAGGAAAAAAATGATCAGCTTGGAATTCATCAAAATCAATATCAAAGTGAAGAGCTCGTCGAGACCTTTCTGAGGACGTTCATTTCGTTGAAAAAGGATCCTTTATGCATGAGATATGGCCGATCAAACTTTAGGGTTGGCTTTGGTGACTAAATGGTATGATGATGACATCATCATGACATCAATAGCTAACAGAGAAAATGAGTTATCATATAGATACTGACATGGACCAATCACCTCTTGACACATATCAGCTGTACAGATGATGTGGCAGGCTGACTAGGTAGATGACGTTAGCATGGTCGGTGAAGTAGGTGTTGACATGTGTCCTCTAGACATGTCCCATAGATGACATGGAAGAATAGATGGTGGGTGACATGGCAGGTGACGTGCGTAGTGATTGGATGATGACTAGTTGGCTAACTTAGTTTCTTTGACGAATCACAATGCAACATGTGGCACCTTTTCCGCAAGCCATGTGTCACATTGTTACTCCCTCCTGCACGCAATTTGTTACGTTTAGCAAAAATATATGGATGAGGGTTGAAACCCTGACCTTTTCAACGTGATTCATAGGCTCGACCGTTGCACTGCAAAACATGCTTCAAAAAATATTGACGTCGGTTTTCTTTTGTTTTACAAACTGTCAAAAATGGTGATAAAAAATAGTTAGTTGGGAAGTTGAACCCCGCACTGACCTGGTGGAAAAATATTTATCCATTGATACGCCATTGATGGCGTTTGAGATACAAATGGGAGTGGTTTTATATGACCACAATATAGCCTAAATGAATTAACTAAATAACTTTATAGTTATTTAGTTGGGAGTAAAAACAAATCCCAAACAACCTATAGCCCGAAAATGATAAAATAAGGGCTCCCAAAACAAATTTAATAATTTTGAAGGGTTTTTTTATTTAAAATGGGGATAATATTGTTTTATATGTAAATAAGGGTGATTTTTCAAACCTTATGGTTTTTAGCCCAAATAAGAAAACTTTACATATAAAAAGGAAGTGTAGGTGCTTGAAATTATTCATATTTTGGAGGGAATTTTTATGCTTTTGGTGAAGAAAGGTGAGAGAATCCTTGGAGGAGAAAATTTACAAGGTGATACTATACACCAAAGATTGTAAAATTGGGTGAGAGATTGAGAGGAAGTTTATGCAGGTTTTGGAGCTTGAGAATTGTAAGAAGGCATTTCCAAGTGCTTGGCAATCTAATAAAGCGGTCCAATGTTGAGAAGGAGACCTGGACAAATAGTCCTAATTGGATGAACTTTTTTATCAACCTGTGTTTGATTCTTATTCTCTTTTGTCTCATAATTCTTTTAGTATTTTGATTTTTTAAGTTTCCTATTTATGATAATTAAGTAATTATTTTATGTCCCTTGAATCTAGTTAAAGTATTAATGAACTCTATTTGTCATAATTTCAATGGTTAAGACTTATAACCCCACAATTCTATTGGATTGGGATAATATCTTTAGTGGAGAGTACAGTGCAAATTTTTTTATAGCTCTTTAATTATAGATCAACACTTTTGTGGTTGGTCTTAGTTTTTAGTAGCCATATTCCTAGGTTTGAGGGATGTATCAACTCCTACTGTAAAGATATTTTTGCATCCCAATTTGAGTAGATTTTTCCTAATCCATTTGGTTTATACACACTAGAAATTACTAACTCATAAATTAACCATTCAATTTTACATATTACTTTTTCTAGTGTATGGTGCTCCTAATGGAATATTCTTCCATTCCTTTCGCACCATACACACCATATATTGTAGAGGGGCTTATCTACCTTATTGAAGAGAATAAAGAGTTTTTATACATTAGTGGCCACAAGGAAAAAATTGCTAATAGAGATTCTTGAAGTGGTGTGACCCAATTTAGTTTGTTTTGGAGCCATGTCTATTACTATTGTGAGAATTTCCAAGTTAAGAGAAGATGTTCTACATACTCTTCTTATTGGCCACACAATACACAGTTGAAAGTAAGGATCCACTTATTTAGTTACAACCATGCAAACAACCTGACTTTTGAAAGAATTACAGAGTTCCAACATAATTTATGAAGATACCTTGATGATTCAACATTTCCTTTTTGGATGATTGATGAGTATCCTAGGAATACTTTATAGTTGCCTGACTTGGAAGGATCCCAAATGAGCCTGTCAGGGTCCTTAGAGAAAAAAATTTATCCCTGTTGAAGAATTTTTGATAAATGAGACTTTTGGTTTGATGGGAAGTTACAACCAATGAATTTTTTCATTTTATGTTTGAGAAATATTCTCTACAAGTTTGAGGTGGTCTTTTAATTTTCTCCCCAGGGATGCTTTAGGTATATTCTTGCTTCCTCTAATCCTTCAATTTTTGAAAATGGTGGGAAGCCATCCAAGATTCGTCCCAAAACAATGTGTTTTCTCCATTTCTTACTGATCAAGTTAAATGTGGGATGATAACTTCTTTGTGCAGGTTATGATAAAATTCTGCATTTTAGAGCCTTCTAGTGGGTTTTATATTGTAAAGATTCATTCAAGAATTGAAAAGTTCATATATTTATTTTACATGATTCTGGCCCATTTGGTAGAAGTTTTTACAAATATATTTCATGCTACTTTTTCCCCCAATGCCAAATTTTTTACCTCTAGGTTATGTAAATCTGCTCCTCCATATTGTTTATCTTCCTAGAGTTTATTCCATGAAACTAGTGGTATCTTACTCTTTTTCTTACTTTCAAGGTTCCCATCCCAAACAGATTTTCTAATACATTGCTCTAAATTTAGATATATTAATTTTTGTAGCTTAAGGACCAACATAACATAGTTCAAAATAGCTTGAAGGACTACTCTAGTTAGTGTGATCTTTCTTACCTTTGTTATCCATCTTCCTTCCAATTATGCTATTCTATTTTTTATTTGAGTCACAATTTTTCTTTAGAACTCAAGCTTGTTTGCCTCTGAAAAGAATGGGATACCCAAGTATTGACTTGGAAATTTATCATATTTAAAATCAAGAATGGATAGTATATGTGTTGACACCATTAGAGAGGATTTTGGAAAGAAAATACTTGATTTTTTCATTTATTTTTTGACGTGATGCATTGCAATAATCCTCTAAAACATTTTGATTACCTCTTTCTTCTTGAACAGTAGATTTGCAAAGTAAAAGTGTATCATCTACAAATAATGAGTGAATCATATTGATGATTGAGTATGGGATATCTATACCTTTCCATACACCTTGAGCTCTTCCCAACTAAGTGATTCTACAATTAAAATGAAAAGGAAATGTGATCAAGGATCACCTTTTTTGACACCTTGTGAGGAATTTAAGAAGCCATTTGGAGTATCATTTACAAAGACTGAGAACTTGGTATATGTTATAAATTAACTAATCCATTAGCACCATTTGTGAGAAAAGCCGATTTTTTAAAGAAATTTTAAGAGGAAATCCCGATTTAGTTTCTCATAGGTCTTCAACATGTCAAGTTTAATAATCATTATTGATATCTTTTCTTCTTTAATGGAATGAAAATTTTCATGGGAAATTAAGGCACCTACAGTTGTATCCTTTCGTGGGACAAAGCCTCATTGGTCATCCATAATAATTATTGGAATGATCTGGGTGATTCTCATAGTGATTACTTTGGAAAAGATTTTATAAATGGTGTTGCATAGCGATATGGACCTGCAATCAACAAATGTAGAGGGGTTCTACATTTTAGGGATTAACACTATGAATATGTTATTTACTTCCTTTAAGATCTTGCTATTTCTCCTTGATTCCTCTAAAGATAGCAGAATTTCATGCCCCATGAACTCCCAACCTTTTTGGAAGAACATGGCAGTAAACCCATCTAGACCTAGGGCTTTGTTTGGTGGCACATAGAAAACCACTTCTTTTACTTCTTCTATTGAAAAAGGTTTTAGTAGGAGCATATTATCTTCCTTGAATGTCAAAAAGGTAATATGCTAAACAAAATGATCTAAGATTGCATTGTTTGCTTGGGTAGCTTTTTGGTTTAATATTCTCAGTAAGTTTGAGAAGTAGATTGCTTCTTGGCTAATGAGTTTTTTTGCCTTCAAATTGCTATCTGAGGGGGAGTTGATGTTGAATATCGTGTTCATTTTTTGTCTAATTTTTGATGATATATGAAAGAATTTAGTGTTTTTGTCCCCTTCTTTGAGCCATATCTCTCTAGATATATGCCTCTAATATATTTCTTCTCTTGCCAAAATTTCTTTTAGTGATAATTATAGTTTTTAATGCAAGCTAAAAAAGGTTTTGTTGATACTACACCTTATGGTTTGATCATTGATCTCATTAAGTTGGGCTTGTAGTGCTATTTTTTGCAAAAAAATATTCTTGAAATTCTTCATCCCAAGATTTGATTTATTGTTTGATATAA
>VDFB02098834.1:0-48573 GCA_007258455.2 Sequoia sempervirens
GGTTCCGTTGTGGTTGCAGGAACTTGGTTGCGAACATACATGGTTAGAAAGAATGGCATACCTACACTTGAAGACTATGAGAAACAAAAAACCATTCTCATGTATCCGTACCTTGTTATAGCAACAAATGTTAAGTTGTTGAAGCATCATGCCAGACCAAAGACAAAACAACTATGAACACTTAGTAATGTTGATCATGAAGCAATATTGGATACTTTTAAGCAAAGAGATGACCCTTCAAGCACACTTGAATAGCATTTTCAAGAATGGAAGGTAGAATTATTATGTTCATTATGATTAAGTTCATCAGTGTTCTTTATTTAATACTGATATTTTATATACTATTGCAATGCAGGTGTCTTTAATAGTGATAAATTTTGTATGCACTTTTGCGATATTTTGGCAAGATTGATCATGGACCTACTGCAACAATAGCCAACTCTGATCCTTTCAAAGAGGTATGTGTCTTTTATAGTTTGCATCACCAACTCATCATCATTCAAGTTGTTTAGATTAATATAGATATGTTAGTCTAAGCATCTTTTCTATTGTGACATTATAGATTTCTCATTTTCCCACTTTTGCGATATTCCTGGCATGATTGATCATGGAACTACTGCAACAATAGACAACTTTGATCCTTTCAAAGAGGTATGCGTCTTTATAGTTTGCATCACCAACTCATCATCATTCAGGTTGTTTAGATTAATATAGATATGTTAGTCTAAGCATCTTTTCTATTGTGATAATATAGATTTCTCATTTTCCCACTTTTGCGATATTCTTGGCATGATTGATCATGGACCTACTGCAAAAATATCCATCTCTGATCCTTTTGAAGAGGTATGCAACATATTACAACAATATAGATTGGTTATTCTAAGTGTCTTTTATAGTTTGCATTACCATCTCATCATATTTTGTGTCATTTAAAATAATATAGATTGGTTATTCTAAGCTACCTTGATGGTTTGTAAAGGTGCTTGTCAGTCGAGAATGTGAACATACTACTATTGCTGAAGATTGTGCCCTGAATGCCTCTACTAGGAAAATTTTGTAAAATTTGAATTCTCAAATTGGAAACAATGTAAAATGGTCATAATTGTGTATGGGCATAATCTATACCCAGTGATGTTTTTTGAAATATGGGTCAAATGTTTGGCATTGTCTAAAGGGTATGTTTAAAATGTAAAGGGGTCTATATTTTGGAAACTCATAGGTTTTGTAAAGGGGTCTATTTTTGTACTTAATTGAGCTACGACCAAAGGTTTTCTTCCTGGTTCTTTCCTGTCGGTATGCTCCCATTTGAACCAAGTTTTGTAATACTATCTAGTCCTCTCCCCTACTATCTCTTACTCTATCTCTTACTCAAAGAGTAAGGAGAGAGCTTAACCCATATATGTTTTTTGAAGAGACATACATATACTAGAAAGCACACGTGAAGATGTAATGGGCACATTGATAGGTGCAATATGAAATTATGTATGCTACAATTGAAGTAATTGCAAGAAGTCTTGTTATGGTGAAAGTTTTATTAGAGAATACATAATCATGTTTTCTTAAAGAAGTATTAATAGGTATTAATTTTGAAGTAAATTTAATCTATATGCAAAGCATTTGTAAATCAATATGTGTGTAATTGTAATAGTAAAATTTGTGCATACCATGTCATTTCCCACACAATTTTGTGTCTATTTTGAAGAAATGTCTTGATACATGTATGTAGTGACTCAACATCTAAATTCAAGCTCATCTCTCTAGCCTTTTATCAATTTGCATACTTAAATCACTATACAATTAGCCCTATCCTATTCTTATTCACACACATCTATACATTAACCTTATTTTCCCATTTATCACATTCACCAATGGGTATGCCCTCATTTATCCATTAGCCACCTGGAATTGATTGTTAGCCACTTAGATTTAACTATTAACCCATTCTAGGACACTTCTTCAATTGCAAGGGTGACCTCATGGTCACAAACCTATTCCCTTTCATTTTAAAATTCAAAATTCAAACTTTTGGCTAAGTGGCATCATTCACCCACTTTTAGTTGACTAAACACATTTTTGGCATAATTTGATGATAAACACTAGCATTAATAACATACAATATATTCATTATAATCATGAAAACATTCATTTATCTTATAGCATTGGAGCAATTAATAGTGAGACATTTTATTCAATGCAATAAAAATGAGTAACAAATTTGAACATCTAGAGTTCTTGCCAACTATTTTTAATCTTGTTTCACTTTTTGGGGATTGATCTAGGAGAACTTTCCTCCCCATGAGAAATAAACAACCCTTATGATATTTATAAATACCACGAAGTCCCTAGATATTCAAGATTAGATCAAAGATAAACATTCATACCCTTATCAACCCTTAATTATCAAATACCCCTATCAACCCTTAATTATGTTAGGTTGATTGTGTTTGATTGATTGCATTTACTTAATTATCCTAGGTTAACTTCATAAATAAACTTTTTTTTTCTTTATATTTTGTTGAGCCCAACCAATCCTACACTTGATCCAACCTTCTTTTTAGGGTTTTACATTATTAAGGTTTTCAAATCTACAATTTTCTAAGTTTACATTCTATTTTCAAATTTGAACTTTCTTATACATCCTTGTACATCATTGATACATTTTTCTACTAGGTTTTTCATTTTTTATGTTAAGATATAGTAAATTATATTCACTTGCAATTTGATGTGTAAGTCTATTGTATTGTTAGAATGAGTACTTGAATGATCATGAGGTGTTGACCATCATTTCCATCAATAAAATTGACCATCTCTCACATGTAATGCTTGGGAGTTACATTGGGAGAAGTGGATCATCTTTCCATAATGTTATGGGTTCCTACTTAGTTGATATGTTCATAGTGGAGGGAAAGTTTTGGGAATTTGTGCTCTTGATGAGTTATTGGTCAAATACATTATCTATTCATGGATTCTATCTTGAGTGCTATCATAATTACACGTTGGGGTGGTTCGTGGTTTTAAACTATCAAGAATGGTTTTGTTGGCAATTAGTTTGTGGAAACCACTTACATGGTTTTATCTTCCCATTGCTTTGTAAATTGGAGGAATTATATGGAGGTTTCATGGGTTATGCAGGTGTACTTAAGGCCTTCAAGGGCTCAAGACAAGTTTGGTTGAAGAAGTTGTTTTTCTTTGAATCAATAAAGTTTCAATTGCTCAATTCATGTTTTACTATTTTTCTTGTGTTTTCTGCTTGTGCACAAGCCATTCGAGCATTTTTGTATAAAAAATTTATGTAGAAACATTATTACATGTCTTGATGTTATTTCATGAGTGGAAGGCGTGGAGAACTGGGTTTTGAAATAAAATGAAGAGTTAAAGGTCTAAAAATGGTGGTTTTTTTCACTTGAAAATAGAGTTTTTACCCTAGGGTTTGCAAAAATCTCTGAGATACCAAAAGTTTCTTTGTTTTCTAAATATTGGGGCTAAATAAGGTTTCTAAGGTGGTGGCAGATTAGAAGGTTGTGGAAGTGCTTCGTTAATAAACCCTCAAAATTACACACTAAAAATAAAGGTTTTTGATTTGATAGTTCTGAGTTACATTACAAATGGAGATCCAATCCACGAGAATGCTGTTTTTCTTGGCAATTATTTTCTTCCCAAGGTTTCAGGGTGTGGTGTTTGAAGGTATGTTTGCTTTGCATTTTTGGGCTAGTGAGTGATGATGCTTGTTGAAGTGAATGTATGGGGAAGTCCAGCGTTGGTCCAAAGAATTATGTTGTTTCTCATATATGTTGTGTAACTTGGATATGGGTGTTTGAATCAGTCATGTGTTCCTCTAGTTTTTGGAAGATTGTGGAGTAATTGGATTAAAGCTTGGTTTCTCACTATTACAAGGGTTTAAGGGGGTTGAAGAGGAAAATGTGTATTTAGTTGCTTGTCAAGTTTTAAAGGAGTTTTGGACTGTCCAAAGAGGTCAGAATAATCTTGTTAGATGCCTCAAATAGGCAGGTTGCAAAGAGTTTGTTATTGTGCCCTTGTGTCTGCATCAATTTTCACCTAATTTCCTTTTCGGTCCAATATAGCTCGGGTGATTAGGCATATTTGGGTGCAAGAGAGGACCATCCCTAGCGTAAACGTACCCATCCAAACATGTTGGAACAGTATGTTTGGTCGTACGAGTTGCGGAATGAAAGTTGCAACACTTTGCAACTTTACACTACTTGCATCTGGCAATTTTTCCCTCCACTAAAAAGTCATCACCACAGGAAAACACCATCGAGATAGAAGAAACTGAGAGAGGTTTTTGTAGATGGTCCCAACATGATCCCATAGTCTTAGACGAAGATCTGTAACCATCACGGTCTTCAAGAAATATCCCTTCAAATATTGCTTCCTTTTAGCACTTTGGACTCTTAAGGGAAATCGTCGATCCAATGTAGCTCAGAGTGATTCAGCATATTTGGGTGCAAGAGAGGACCATCCCTAGCGTAAAAATACTCATCCAGACATATTGGAACAGTCTGTTTGGTCGTACAAGTTGCGGAATGAAAGTTGCACCACTTTGCAACTTTACACTGCTTGCATCTGGCAACTTTTCCCTCCATTGAAAATTCATCACCACAAGAAAACACCTCCGAGATAACAAAAAATGAGAGAGGTTTTTGTAGATGGTCCCAAAATGATCTCATAGCCTTAGATGGAGAGTCTATAAGCATCATGGTCTCTGATAAATAGACCTTCAAAGATCGCTACCTTTTAGCACTTTAGACTCTTACGGGAAATCACCGGCCCAATGCAGCTCGGAGTGATTCAGCGTATTTGGGTGCAAGAGAGGACCATCCCTACGTAAACGTACCCATCCAGATGTGTTGGAATAGTTCGTTTGATCGTACAAGTTGTGGAATGAAAGTTGCACCACTTTGCAACTTTACACTGCTTGCATCTGGCAACTTTTTCCTCCACTGAAAAAGTCATCACCACAGGAAAACGCCTCTGAGATAGAAAAAATTGAGAGAGGTTTTTGTAGATGGTCCCAACACGATCCCATTGCCTTAGATAGAGATTCTGTAAGCATCATGGTCTCTGAGAAATAGAACTTCAAAGATTGTTGCCTTTTAGCACTTTGGACTCTTAAGGGAAACTAGTGAGCAACATAGTTAACTTCTTCACAAACTTGGTTTGAAGTAATTTCATTATTTTTTGTGCATTTAAAATGGATTTTTAAGCCTTCCACCCTAAAAGTGACCTCTAAATAACTTCAAACACCTTAACTACCCCATTCTTATTCATTTGTTTTGCAAACAATCATTTTCATTCCAAGAGGCTGAGCTTTCATTTTTGCTTGTTGGATTGAATGCGGACTGTGACACAAAATTTGCTTTTTTCCAAAAGGTGACAACATCCCGACCCCGAACTAAGAATTTTATCACACAACTATTGAGAAACAAAGGAGTACCACAAACTAAAACACATTACGCACGGCTCTCCCCAACCGTGCTCTTCGGCATCTCTTCCTTCAGGTTTTTGATTTACGATCAGTCATAAATGAATGTTAATGCCGTCATTGTGGAGGACTGGCTGGTGATGGTGGTCAGTGCCGAACTCGATCATGCTGGTCTATAGTAATCATTCTCGGTGAAATTCAGTCATCTCATCAATTAAATAAATTATTTTTTGTCTAGTGGGTCACTCCATGTTGAGTGTAATCCATTCATGGAGTCACAATTGTCCCCATTTATTCAAAGCAATCAATTTGTTTGATTTAAATCTCTAAAGTCTATCACGTTAGAATTAAAATGGGGTAAAATTTGTTTGGATTTTAATCTAACATCCCTTTTGGTAAATGCGTCAAAATCTTTGTTTAATTGGCCTCTTCATCATATTCCTCTTTTAGGTTTAGAATTAATCCAAGAAATCTAAATCAGGTGTCAAATCATTCAAATATCCCCTTAGAATTAATCAAATCTAATTAGTTTGATCTAATCTATCGATCCTCTGATTTTTGGCTTGCACAATTAAATCATTTATTTGATTTAATAATTCCCTATTTTCATTCAAAAAAAGGCATCTTTGAAGGAATATTCCCAAATTTGAATTCAAAAATATGAGTTGACATGTCCTTCCAACAAAGCAATAACTCCATCTTACATGTCCTTTGTCTAGAGCCAAGTGGAATTTATTGCATTTTCCCTTCCCTCTCACAAGTCATTTCAACAAATTTGAATTTTAAATTCATGCATTTATTGGCACATTCCCCAAATCTTGCACATCCTCCACCCATTCATAGTTTGACAAGTGGCATCATGCCATTGGATGAATGTTAGTCCCACATTGCTCTATTTTGGACATTCATCCATCTTAGCATTCTATAAATAAAGAGATCATATCCTTATTTCATCATCCACATTCCAAGCAAAGTTACCATGCTAAAATACTTAGCAATTCTCATCCATCATTTGAGTTCTTAGTTAGGCTTTTTTGCAGATTTGGCTTGGAGCTCTCACATTCATCATCAAAGTGGATCAACATTCCTCAACAATCATCAACTTGCATCTTAGGGATTGGGAAAGGGCCAATTTTCACATCAAATTGGCACCAATTCCCTCATGGGATTAAGAGTTTGCTTGCTTAATTAGGATTCAATCTTGTTTTTGTGATTTATTTTGTGTTCTTCATTATTTTCTTCTTAATTTGAGCTATGTTAATGAATCTCATGGGGAATCCTTGTTTATGCTTGCAAAATCTAACTTAAGGTGTTTATTGTCTTTGTTTTGCAGGTACATAGATTGAGGGTTCACATTTTGGCCCTAGAAGGAGGGCTAATCAATAGATTCTAACACGTTTTTTAAAATTTTTGCCGTTTTTTACAGTTATGTTCATATATCCTCGTTTTAGCGCCTGTGATCACTGTTATAGCGCCAGTGATCACTGTTATAGCACCCATAATAACTGTTATAGCGCCCATGATCACTGTTATAGCACCCATGATCATTATTTTAGCGCCCATGATCATTCTTTTAGCACCCATGATCACTATTATAGCGCCCATGATCACTGTTTTAGCGCCCATGAGTCAGTTTTAAAATGACCATATCTTGGTCATACGAAGGTCTTTTTTGATGCTTTTATTTTTGAAATAGGGTATAATTTCGTAAGCTATCTAATGGTGTAGTTGTTTCTTAACTATTAATCAGTTAAAATTTTCAAATTTGCATCTAAAGTAAAAACACATGATAACTTGGCTAAGTTTTAAGGTGTTTTGGTAAATGATTCATCTAACCCCTATATCCTTTTGTTTTTGATCTCATCTAACATTTTGATCACTTTTGTAGGTTGGGAATCGAAATCAAAAGAAAGAGGAGCATGGGGATGATATTTTATCTAATCAAAGTGTTTTTTAACACTTAAGTGTTTGTTTAACACTTCTTCAAGAATTTGTCATCCTTTTCTTTCTTTAGGACACTAGCTTTCATTTGGGTTTAAAAAGGATTCTTTTTGTTTATTTCTTGCAAAAGGATTAAAAAGAACCTTAGGATCAACAACTTACTAGATTTCGTTTATGGATTAAACAATTGAACAAATGTCTTTTCACTTATGATTTGGTGCTCTAAAATGAACTCACACATTGCTTTGAGGGTTTAAAAAGAACAAGTGTAGCTTTGTTTGTTTGTGAAGGCTTACTTAGACTAAAGCCATTGGAAAAGGATGTATGCGCTTCTCTTGCACTTTATAGCGATATTGAGAATCAAAAGGTCTTTTCCATGACTTTGGGTTGAGATAAAGCAATCACCTCCACACTTCGATTTGGGCTTAAAATTGAACAAACTATTGTGCGAGTGTGAGTGGGGGCTTTGTTGCGTATATTCTCTCTCCTTGTTGCCTACAAGGATTGATCGAGTTACAAATATTGTTCTTCATTTTCTTTTGTTTATCTTAGAGGGCCCGCCTTGTGGGAAAAAGTAATCACCCAAGGGAACGGCTCAATTGGTAACACTTTGAACTCGAGAGTATTTCCAGTCGGGATATAAATGTGGATATTGGAAGAAACGCCAATATCACGTGGTTGACTCCGAAAAGATGGATCCGAAAGGGGACTCTTGCCACGTTGGGTCAACTCCTATGAATGGCAAGTCCGAACTAGAGCCCTTGTTTTGTAGTGGCCTATTTATCCATTGAGCGAGTTTATCAAAGTGGTGCATTAGAACTTAGATTCCAAGAAGTTAATTGCCATGTCTGATCTTGGTTGAAATATAGAGGCTAGGATTTCATCATACCTTTATATTTTTCTTTGGTTGCATGTAAAATCATCTCTTCTATGAAGGGCATGAGGCAAGCCCACTAAGCAAAATGTACCCATTAAGCTAGGATGTTGTATTGCTTGTGAGTCAGTTTGAAAATACATTACTTGCTCGAAAAAAAAAAAAACAAACACTTAACATCATCAAAATTTCAAACCCTTTTGAAGAAAAATATCATTGACTCAATCCATATGTTATTGCTTTCCCTTGGGGCTTATGTCCTTAGAGGTTTCTAAGCATTGGATTATATCTCAATTTGTCTTCTTGAGTAAACAATAGGAAAACCCTTGCCTTAAGTTCATTAAATTTCCACATAAACTATCTTCTAGGGTTTAAAGAAATTGAGACATTGGACATCTTAGTTTGAAAACTTAATCAAAGAAAGTTTTTTTGGTAAAATAAAGTCATTAAGCAAAGCTAAGCAAAATGAATTTTCATGCGTGATTGAAGACTCACAAATCCCAAAGCAAAAATCATTGGAAATCTGAAAATGAATGTTCAAATGAAATCATTTCTTGGTTACAAAGGTCTTTAGGAAGCATATGCATGCTCTTCAATACCTAGGTCTAGGAAAACAAAGTGGTATTTTTAGGTTCATCTAGGGATCAAAACATATCAAAAAATTTCATCCATCCTCTAAAACAACATCATCTAATAAATCATCTTTTGAAATCATCTTTGAAGTGCTAGGCTTTATGAAAAAATCAAGCAAACACCAAAATCATTGAGACCAAGTCCTTGAAACATTTATCAAAACACCTTTGGCTAGGCATGTGTAGATGCATCCTTTTGCATATACTTAGTCAAAGTTATCAAAATCATCTTGTCTAACTTAGTGTATGTGGATGAATCCTTCTTCATATACTTAGTGAAACTATCATTTTATTTGGATAGGTGTGGGTAGATGCATCCTTCTCCTCACACATATCCAAAATAATCATCTTTTGAACAAAACTATCCCTTAGATCATTATCAAACATCTTAGGGTCCTTTTGTTCAAAATCCAAAACAAAATCACAATCAAAGTCAAGGACAAAATCCCAAATCTGAAATCCAATCAAATTCAAGTCCTAAAGCCTAGTGCCTCATTCAAGATTTATCGAAAGCCAAAACATTCATATCATTCATATCATCACCTTTGATCCCAAAAAAAAAAAGCATCCTAAAAAACTTTCACTTTGGGACATAAAATAGAGATCAATGCAAAGAATCAAGAGATTCGTCTCCCATATTCTTGATCCTTGTTTTATGGTCCAAACAAGATCTCAATACAAGAAGAGTATGGAAGCCAACAAAGAAACACCCGCTTCAAGTGACCTTAGCCAAACCAATGCAGAAATGAATCCAACAGAATCAAGCAACCCATTAACCCTCTCATCAACACAACATCCCCAAGAAGAAAATCAAGGAGAGGACCTCACTTTTGGAATGTCTCACGAGGAAATGGCAAAAATGCTCCAAAATCCAGACAACCATAGAATCATCAACATTATGATGAGACTTAACCCTTTGTTGTACATGCTTGAACCAGCAAAACAAGGGGCCAAGTTGCCATCAGATTTTGATGTAAGTACTATCGTGGACACATCATTTCCCCCAATCTCATCCACCATCCCCATCTCATCTACACCTCCATCTCAAAACGTCACACAAAACATTCTGCAAATCACAACATCGTTTGCTCCAACCCAACCAAATGTCAACAAGGGAAACACATTCCTCAATGCTCTTCAATCACATCCCCTTGTTAATAATCAAAGTTTGGATGCAAACACTACCTTGGAACAAAGCATACCCGAAAACCCGTTACACAAGAATGTTCCTCTCACATTCCATCACGATCCATCATCATCATATTTTCACATAGCACCACAAACACCTCTTCTCACAAATTCACAAGAAGAGGGAGATACGTTTAGACTAGGGGGCTTATTCGACACCACAACATTTTCACAACTCACGCCCCTTACATTCCCACCTCTTCCGCCATTGCCATTATCATCCGCATCACTCCTTGGTTTAGGGCTTCCTCCCCTACCAAGTACCAATCAAACCTACAACCCAACCATCAATCAAAGCATCACACCAAACGCTCAAAATTTATCGTTGATATCGCAACAACAAACAATAAATACACAAGCAATGGTGACATCATTAAACACCCCCACATCATCACAAAGTATGGTCTCACAAGGACTAATCACATCAATACCATTATCCAACACACAAAATATCAACACAACATCATCATCTACCACTATTCCAAATCCACCACCACCTCCACCACCACCAACGTTCACCACATCAAACCAATTCGACACAACATTGCAAGCTGCTTTTCAAAGAGGATACCAACAAGTGCAGAAACAAAAATCCGTGCAACAAGCCGCTCAAGTTGTGCAAGCTGCCAAAGCTGCACAAGCTACATTACAAGCACAACAAGCACAACAAGCCCAAGCTTTATTGCAACAACAACAACAACAAGCCGCCCAAGCCGCACAAGCATTACAAGCACAAAGGGTCGCTCAAGCAAAACTTTTATTACAACAACAAGCAGCGCAAGCTCAAGCACAACAAGCACAAGATCAAGCACAACTTCTTGCACAAGCAGCACAAATGCAAGCATATCAGCAAGCACTAAAGCAATACCAAGAGCATCAAGAAGTAGCAAAATTGGCAGCCCAACAACAAGCATTGTGGGAACAACAACAAGAGAACAATGAGTGTTGTTAGAACAGCAACAAGCACCGTAGCAAGCACAACAACAAGCACAAATCCTACTGCAACAACAATAAGAGCAACAACAAGCATTGTTCATCCAAAAGCAAGTAGAAGCCTACTTCACCTGCCACAACATACCGATACCATTGAACAATGCACCAACCAATCCATCTATCCAAACCACGATCGTGATACCCCAAAACACCTTCATTCCACCCCCTGACCCACAAGATGATGTGATGACAAAACTCAAGTTGCTCTCGTAACAAGTGCTCGATCTTCAATTAGGGAAAACAACCAAAACGCAAAGCAACTTGTCTCCCTATCCATTTGATAGGAGCTTAGAAATGAAACCATTCCCTTTAAAGGGATTTGAAATCCCCAAATTTGACAAATATCAAGGGATAGGAAACTCTAAAGATCACATCAGGGAATTCCAGGTTCATTGCATGGAAGTCGCATATGACGATACGTATTTGATGCGGCTATTTCCTAGAAGCTTGGTGGGTCCCGCTATAGAATGGTTCTCTCGCTTACCTACAGGCATTAGAACATTCCAAGAGATTACAAGTGCATTCATTAAGAACTACACAGGTAACATTGCAATGGATGTTAGTCTCAAAGAAATATATGCTCTAAAACAAGGGAAGAATGAATCTTTCACTTCATTCCTTCAACGATGGCGATCCAAGGCCAATCGGAGCAAGTGGACCATGCCAGAAGAACAACAAGTTTGCACAATCATCGCCAACCTTGAAGGTCACTTATCATTTCATCTCAAGATTTAGGGTATCACCACATATGATCAATTGATCACCAAGGCACTTAGCATCGAAAGAGCCCTTGTGACTCAACCCATTGAATCAACATCATATCACGAACCGCAAAACAACCCCTCGTCATCAAACTACAATGATAAACCTCGCACATGGGTGAGAAACAAAAACATCACTAATGATGGTGTTGTAGATGCCAAGGTGGTCATTAGTGGTCCGCGCCAAAACACACCCACACAACAAATCCAAACACCAAATCAAAACATTCATCACACAACACATCAACCCAACAATAATCCCACAATCAATAACCTCAATGACCAAAGAGGACAACCTCAATGCAAAACATACCCCAAATGAAAATACACTACTTTGGGGGAACCACTTGAGGACATCATGAAAAAGCTAATCAACGAAAAACTCATCCAAGCTCCTACATTTGAGAATTACCAAGAACCTGATGTCAAACCTCCTTGGTACAATGAGAATCAACTATGTGAATTCCACAAAATCAAAGGCCACACCACAAATAATTGCATGAGACTCAAGAACATCATACAAGATCTCATCGACAAAAGAATCATAAACGTGGAACCACCTACAGGGAATCAAGACCTTAAAATCTACACGAATACAATGCCGAACCATGGCAACAAAGGGAATAACAAGGCTAAAGGAAAAGGCAGTGTAAATCATGTATATGAAACAGTTGTTGCCAACCTCAATGAAAACTGCATGGTCATCACCATCAAAGGCACCCATGCCAAAGATTGTGGAGTCACCACAAGAGGCGGCAAAGTCACCATTACAGGGTCATCTCAACCAAATAGGGTCCCTTCATCTAGATCCAATGGCTATAGTGTTGTAGATCAACTCAAAAGAATGCCAACACACATCTCCATCATGGAGTTGTTAAAAATATCATCAGCGCATAAAAAGATCCTTGAGGAAGCATTAGCCTCATCTACCGTCCCTGCAGATCTCAATGCAGAGCAATTCCAAGCTATGGTTGGAAACATCATAAAACCTAACCTCCTTACATTTTCTGACCAGGATTTTCCCACCCAACCATCTCACAATCATGCCCTTCACTTGGAAGCCATCATAAATAAAAGAAAAATCAAAAGGGTCTTGGTGGATGGAGGTGCAGGTTTGAACATTTGTTCTCTTAGTCTCATCAAGCAGTTAAAGATATCAGAAAATTCCATTGATAAAGGGAAATGCATCACAATAAGAGCATATAATGACCAAGAAAGAGTGTCTCAAGGCACAATCAAACTCCTATCCAAGTAGGGCTGACGCTCATGGAAACCACTTGTCAGGTCTTGGACCTCCACTTTCCATACAATATTCTCTTGGGATGCCCATGGATCCATGCGATGAAAGTCGTAGCATCAACTTTCCACCAATGTGTGAAATTCACACATAATGGACAAGAGGTTACCATCCACGGAGATCCCAAGCCATTCTCATATTGCAAGAATCTTGAAGCCAAATATTACAAAATCCCCCAAGTGCCAAAGAATGATGAGGGCCCACCCACATCATACATTGACCCCGCCACCCTCACGTCCACTTCTACGACAAAGACACCTCCCACTCCCACCATTCCCACCATCTCTGACATCAAGTTCATCATTTAGGAGGATGGTTGTGGAAGCTATAGGCTTCCTAATAATGCTTTTGTGATAGGAGAGTTACCACAATCTCCCAGGTCAAGGGGACTCCCGCAAGAAAATCAAGCTTCTACATTGCAAACAAATCCTAAGGACTGTCCTAAATTCACAAGTTGGGGAGACCTTGGTCATGAGGTTATTGAGGCAGATCCATTCCACATGTTGTATCAAGATGAAAGACTAACACCTGAATTACCAATGGATGAGACAAGCAAGGGCCTACAAATGATGCTTGTAATGGGTTATGACAGAAACCAAAGATTGGGGAAAAATGACAATGGGCTCTTAATACCAATCATGCTTGAGACGCGACCTATAACAAATCTTGGTCTTGGATGTACCCCTCTGAGAATAACCATACGTGGCTGAAGTCCTCCAGTTAGAGCTGCTAATGTCTCTCCTCAGCTAGTGCGAGTACAACTACACTCACCAATAGTCACAAGTAGGGATGCACATAATTTTATAACTGAGCCCTATATTAGTAGCGATGACAAAGATACCTTATCCAATCTACCTAGGCTATTCGAAGATACCACCCTATGTATGATTAGTACCATATCCTTTGAACCAGATAGTCAAAATCATGAGATTCGTTTAGTCTACCCCCAATTGATCAACTATGACCAACGAGGACCACCAGTTCTCGATACATTCGAAAATGATGAGGCACTCTCAGAATTCATGGGATTGAGGGATAACATTCCAAAGGGAGATCACAAAGAAAGCTTTTTAATGGAGCTAGACACACAAGCTTATTACGGGGAAACGATTGAATCCTTCAGTCACAAAAGTGAGAAACTAAGAATCATATCCAAGTCCTTGAGTGAAAACCACACTGTGGCAATCTCCGACAACAAAATAGTTAAAAGAAAGGATGTATCCAATGTTGAAAACCTCTCTGAGGCACCTAAGGATGAAGGATTCAATCTTCCCTTAAGAGCTATTCATCAGGAGAAATCAACAATCTTGGCCAAAAAATGCAATCCAGTCAACATAGGAACAGAGGAGACCCCGCATATCACATTCTATGCAGAATCGCTATTAACAGAAGAGCAAGAACTCCTAGCAGCATTCCTAAAGGAAAGACAAATAAACTTTGCATGGAGTTATGTTGATATGCCAGGGCTAGATC
This sequence comes from Sequoia sempervirens, assembly GCA_007258455.2. Classification (NCBI taxonomy): domain Eukaryota; kingdom Viridiplantae; phylum Streptophyta; class Pinopsida; order Cupressales; family Cupressaceae; genus Sequoia; species Sequoia sempervirens. The sequence continues at coordinate 14,603 of VDFB02098834.1, forward strand.
CAGAGACAGTTGTCCATCATTTAGTAGTGTATCTAGAGGCAAAGCCCGTCAAACAAAAACTCTAGAAAATGCATCCTCAAATAGCCTTATTGGTCAAAATGGAGCTCAAAATGTTGTTGGATGTAGGATTTATCCGACCAATCGATTATTCAGAATGGGTATCGAACTTGGTACCCGTTTCAAAACCTGATGGAGCTATCAGAATCTGTACAGATTTTAGAGATTTGAACAAAGCATGTCCCAAGGATGATTTTCCACTTCCCAATATCGATATGATAGTGGACATGACAGCAGGGCATGAGATGCTATCACTAATGGACAAATTTTCAGGATATAGCCAGATTATGATAGCAAAAGAAGACCAACACAAGACGACTTTCACTTGTCCATGGGGGACCTATTGCTGGAACATGATGCCATTTGGCCTGAAGAATGTAGGAGCAACCTATCAAAGGGCCATGACACTAATATTCCATGATATGATTCACAAGACAGTTGAAGACTATGTCGATGACATCCTAGCCAAATCAAGAAAAAGAAAAGATCATATAGCAACCTTAAGTGCTATCTTTGACAGATTGGAGGAATACAAAGTCAGACTAAATCCCAAGAAGTGCATCTTCGGCGTACAATCAGGTAAACTGCTAGGATACGTAATGTCCATGAGGGGTATTGAGGTGGATCCGGCGAAGGTAAAAGCAATCCTCGAGATGGAAGCACCAAAGACAGTAAAACAACTGAGGGGCCTCCAGGGCTGACTTCAATCCATCTGACGGTTCATAGCACAACTGGTAGACAAGCAGAACCCATATTCTCACCTACTCCACAAGGGGGTAGCATACAAATGGGATACAAAATGCGAAGAGGCATTCAACAAAATAAAGGAATATCTACTGACACTGCTAGTATTAATGCCACCCATCCCCAAGAAGCCATTGATCTTATATGTATCAGCAACAGCAGCAGCCCTTGGAGCTCTTCTAGCCCAACATGATGAAAATGGAACAGAGAGGGCCATCTACTATATTAGCAGGACAACGGTCAGTCACGAGCTAAATTACTCCTTCATCGAGAAAGCTTTCCTCGTAGTAGTGTTTGCATCCCAAAAATTCAGACATTACATGTTGGCACATAAGATAAAGCTCATTGAAAAAATTGATCCCCTCAAGTATCTCCTATCAAAGGCAATGTTAACTGGTAGAATGGCAAAATGGGTCATGATATTATCAGAATATGACATCGAGTATGTGGAAAGAAAATCCATCAAGGGTCAAGTTATTGCAGACCAACTAGTAGAAGCACCTATGTATTCTGAGAATCCCCTTGTCTCAGAGTTTCTAGATGAGTTTATTTTTAGCCTCAACGTTGCTGATCATTGGAAACTATACTTTAACGGCTCATATACACAACATGGATTAGGAGCTAGTGTCTTCTTCATCACTCCACAAGGGGACTGCATACCGAAGTCATACAAATTGGCACTTCCTTGCACCAACAACATAGCAGAATACGAGGCTTTGACTATAGGTCTCAAAATAGCAGTGCAATGGAATATCATAGCTCTCAAGGTCTATGGAGACTCTCAGTTGATCATAAATCAGGTCAATAATGAATATCAGACAAAGGATGACAAGCTAACCCCATACAAAAAATTGGTGGAGACTCTAAAGGAATCCTTCATCGACATAACATTTGAGCAGATTCCAAGAACCAACAACAGAGCCGCTGACGCCATGGCTACAATTGGGTCTCTAGTAGACATCCCTCACAACGTGCCGAAATATGAATTTCTGATCGAGCAGCTTCTCATTCCCACATTCGAGGTACCAGAATTGGAATATGTGTCAAATCGTTACTCCTGGCGATCCTTGGTATCACGACATCTACACATACCTTCGCATAGGAGTCATACCTGCTGACCTACCATCAAGCCTAAAATGAACCTTTATTAAAAAGGCATATAGATTTGTCATCCTAGGAGATACCTTATACCGTAGAAGCATAGAGGGTACTTTACTACACTGTCTAAATGTCGAGGAGGCATTAACTGCTCTAACCGAGGTTCATAATGGTATCTGTGGCTCACACTCGAGCGGAATAACCATTGCCAAGAAACTGCTAAGGCTGGGGTATTACTGGCCCACGATGGAAAGAGAAGCATATGATCATGCTAAAATATGTTTACAATGTCAGTAGCATGGGGACCTCATCCATGCTCCAGCGCAAGAGCTTCATCCAATCGTTACACCATGGCCTTTTTCACAGTGGGGACTCGATCTCATTAGGAAAATCCCACCCACCTCATCCAACGGCCATAAATTCATTATCACTGCAACTGAGTACTTCACAAAGTGGGTGGAAGCCATACCCATGACTTATATCACTGGAAAGCAGATCTCAAAATTCATCCTGAACTATCTCATCTGTCGTTATGGTGTCCCACAAGCCATTATCTTAGATAATGGGGCACCCTTCAAGAACCAGGAGGTTTGCGACTTGTGCGAGAAATTCAAAATCCAACATCGCTTCTCCACCCCGTATTATCCCCAAGGCATTGGCCAAGCAGAAGCCATGAATAAAACCATCCTCAAAATTCTTAAGAAAATAGTCAATGACACAAGTTGTGACTGGCATCTGCAGCTTAATCCCACCCTTTGGGCTTATCGAACCAGCATTCGCACACCCACTGGCACCACCCCCTTCTCCTTAGTCTATGGATCAGAAGTTGTACTCCCCATTGAGATCGAGCTCCCATCCCTCAGAATATCACTGCAAAACCTTGTCATGGATGAAGAATATTGGGTTTCAAGACTAAATGAGCTGGAGTTACTAGACAAAAGAAGGATTGATGCTTTGAATCACTTACAAGTCTATCAGAATAGACTCAAACGAGGCTACAACAAGAGGATCAAAAGTAGGACTTTCCAAGTCAGAGAACTGGTCTTAAAAGAAAATCAGAAGAATGTCCCAAATCCCAGCAGCAAAGGCAAGTTAAAACCCAATTGGTTAGAGTCTTTCATCGTCACAGCAAGCTATAAATCAGGGGCATATCAGCTATCAACACTCGAAGGCGAACCTCTACAGGAGCCCATGAATAGCTCCCATCTCAAAAAGTTTTATGCCTAATTCTTTCAAGGTATACAACCAAAAAAACCAAAAAATCAAAAAAAGTCCTAAAAAAATGGTTACTTTGGCGAAAACCTGGCAAACAGGTGTCTTGGTAACAACAAAAAAATCAAAAAAGCAAAAAAATCCAAAAAAAAAAATTAGAATAAGGATCAAAAAAATCATCATCTAGTGAAAACCACTTCAGTGGCACTTTGGGCAAGTACCTCGGTGAAAACCTGGCAAACAGGCGCCTTGCATAAATAAGCACTTTCCATCCACCAGGATCTTTATGGTTTGATCTGCATCATCCATCCATTTCGCTTCCATCATCCATCGCATTCAGATCTCCATCCATCACACATCCACTCGCATCCACACCATAGTTTGGTCCTGTGTTTGTATCATGATCCCTCCTAGTACTACTCGGCCCATCCTCAAGGTCAGTTTGTCCTGCCTTTATCGGAGTAGTCTATTGCATCATGTTGGGGCACATCCTCTTGGATCGGATTCGTGTATGGTCTTAAAGTCCTCAAAATTAGAAAATCCAAAAACATCAAAACATCAGAAAATTCAAAAACATCAAAACATTAGAAAATCCAAAAACATCAAAACATCGAAAATCCAAAAATAGGTCAAAAAGTTATTCAAAAAGCCAAAAAAAAGGTCATCTTGTCAAACTACATCATCTCTGAGGTTGAACGTAGGCAAGGTTGATCTTTGATCATCCCCCGAGACATTTAGGTCAGCCCTATAGGAGTCTGTCATAATAAACTGACATTTCATCATGTATATCATCATTTGTAAATCGGTCAAGTCGTCAGTCGAACTACGTGGTCTCTGCGTGTATAACGTACAGGCAAGGCTAATCTATTGATCAGCCCTCAAGACCCCTAGGATAGGTCTTTAGGTTAGTTTCTTGGTCAAAATCTCAAAAAATCCCAAAAAACATTTGAAAAAATTGAAAATCAAACATTTGAAAACATCAAAAAATACCAAAAATAGCCTCAAAATATTCCAAAAACATCAAAAACATCCAAATATTTGAAAAATCCATCTGTCTCATCTCGCTTGCACCGGCAATAAGCACCATCCATAATAAACTGATCGTCATCATCAACCTTTTTTAAAACAGTCAGAAACAAGTCTAGCAAGTTAAACACAGAACTCAAAATGTCAGGTCTAAAGTCTAAGTCAGTAAGTAAGCAAGTCGGTTATCTCTTTGTATTGGTAACTCATCATCTGAATTTGTCCCATATCAATCATCCCTTATAAACGAAATGATGTGCTGCCATCAACTAACATGTCCTAGGATGAATCCTTCCTACAATGGGCATTATCTTTTGGCAATAAATTTCGCTTATCATCCTTAGAAAAGACATCATTTTCCATTAGCGGTATTGAAGAGCATTAGTCTGTCTATTTACTTGGTCTTTTTCTTTTGACTTATCTTATTTTGCGCTCATTCCAAGGACGTCTCGATGATATCCCAAAACAGTAGATTTAGAGAAGAAGGAATGGGGCAATGATCATTATCTTTTGTCTGTTGAGCTTGTTGGATGCTCTTGTAATATAACCTTGGTGAATACTTGCTTTGTTAGGGTGTATGGAAGAGGTCTAGGGAAACTTGTTGACTATTACAAGGATAGGTTTACCTTTCTGTGTTTTGGTCCGAGGTGTTTGAAACTTCAAAAGTACATCCTAGCAAGGTTTCTGTATGTCAGGTGTGAACAAGAATACTCCTATCTGATTGTCAAGTCAAATTCCATCACACTAAGTACCACGCCATCCTGGTTTTCTATACCTCGATGCATCGTACCACGTGTGTTATCAAACATAAGAAAATTTGGCCCTTTGAAAATCCTAATTCCTTGGCAGGTAATCATCATCATCGTCATCATCATCATCATCATCTGCATTTGTGTCATCATGTGTCTTGTTGAAATGACTTCTTCTTTTCTTACTAATCACGCTAACATGGTACCATGACAGTTAATCATAAATCATCACCATTGCATCCATCTTGCATCCACAAACCATCAACATACTATATAATGCATATAATAACATATAGAAAACATTAATCATACCACATGCATTCATCCCCATCATTGCATAATATAGATTAGTTATTCTAAACATCTCATAAACCATACATTTATCATCTATTTGCATAATCATAAAATCATCATCATATCATATCATGTGCTTCCATATTGTCATCCATGCATCATCATATCACCCAAACATCATAGTCATCTCATTTATATCATAATTATTGTAACTGTCATGCTACAAATCAGGATCAAGTGTGTGTAATATATCAAAATAGGCATGAGACTACCCATGGTTGATGACTGTCTACATCATCAAATCTGTCTACATCAAATATTCGAGTTGAACTGATCTTGAACCTCTTTTTTTGAGAGATCGACCCTCAAATCAAACCTCTTCGCCTAATCTCTCGAGGGGGCAGTATACCAGGATAATTCTTCTTGTTGGGGCAATAGTGGGGCATCATAAAATCAAATAATTTTGAACTTTGATCTCAACAAGATTATTCTTTGAACCAACGCAACAAGTGCATTGCTTCAAAGAGGGGCAAAATGTAGACGTCGAAAATATACAGATTGATATCACACTCTGATCTACTAACATCGTTTCTTCCTAAATCATCCCTCGGTCTAACTGTTTAATCAAATTCCCTTATCTGATTAAATTCATCAATATTCGTCTCTTAATTAAATAAATTATTTTGTCTAATTAAGTCACTTTCCCTTGTTAATTAAATCAATTCATTTGATCTAATTATCCCTATTTAATTAAATAATCAATTTATTTGATTAAATCTCTAAAGTCTATCTCATAAATTAAATAAATTAAAACTTTATTTGATTTAATCTAACACCATCCCTTTTAATTAAATAAATCAAAATCTTTATTTAATTAGCCTCTTATCATATTCCTCTCTTTTGATTTAAATTAATCCAAAATTCTAAATCAAATTGTCAAATCAGCTAAATATCCCCTTAAATTAATCAAATCCTGATTAATTTAATCCTAATCACTCAAATCCTCTAGATTTTGCAACTTGCACAATTAAATCATTTATTTGATTTAATAATTCCCTATTTTCATTCAAAAAAAGGCATCTTTGAAGGAATATTCCCAAATTTGAATTCAAAAATATGAGTTGACATGTCCTTCCAACAAAGCAATAACTCCATCTTACATGTCCTTTGTCTAGAGCCAAGTGGAATTTATTGCATTTTCCCTTCCCTCTCACAAGTCATTTCAACAAATTTGAATTTCAAATTCATGCATTTATTGGCACATTCCCCAAATCTTGCACATCCTCCACCCATTCATAGCTTGACAAGTGGTATCATGCCATTGGATTAATGTTAGTCCCACATTGCTCTATTTTGGACATTCATCCATCTTAGCATTCTATAAATAAAGAGCTCATATCCTTATTTCATCATCCACATTCCAAGCAAAGTTACCATGCTAAAATACTTAGCAATTCTCATCCATCATTTGAGTTCTTAGTTAGGCTTTTTTGCAGATTTGGCTTGGAGCTCTCACATTCATCATCAAAGTGGATCAACATTCCTCAACAATCATCAACTTGCATCTTAGGGATTGGGAAAGGGCCAATTTTCACATCAAATTGGCACCAATTCCCCCATGGGATTAAGAGTTTGCTTGCTTAATTAGGATTCAATCTTGTTTTTGTGATTTATTTTGTGTTCTTCATTATTTTCTTCCTAATTTGAGCTATGTTAATGAATCTCATGGGGAATCCTTGTTTATGCTTGCAAAATCTAACTTAAGGTGTTTATTGTCTTTGTTTTGCAGGTACATAGATTGAGGGTTCACAAAAGTCAATGCTAGTCCAAAGGAGTCAATGTTGTTTCTCATATATGTTGTGTAACTTGGATATGGGTGTTTGAATCAGTCATGTGTTCCTCTAGTGTTTTGGAAGATTGTGGAGTAACTAGACAAAAACTAGTTTCTCACTATTACAAGGGTTTAAGGGGGTTAAAGAGAGAAATGTGTATTTAGTTGCTTGTCAAGTTTTAAGGGAGTTTTGGAATGTCCAAAGAGGTCAGAATAATCTTTTTAGATGCCTCAAATAGGCAGGTTGCAAAGAATTTGTGATTGTGCCCTTGTGTCTGCATCAAATTTTCACCTAATTTCACTTGGTCCAATATAGCTCGGAGTGATTCAACATATTTGGGTGCAAGAGAGGACCATCCCTAGCATAACCGTACCCATCTATACATGTTAGAACAGTCCATTTGGTTGTACGAGTTGCGGAATGAAATTTGCACCACTTTGTAACTTTACACTACTTGCATCTGGCAATTTTTCCCTCCATTGAAAAGTCATCACCATAGGAAAACACCTTCGAGATAGCAAAAAATGAGAGAGGTTTTTGTAGATGGTCCCAACACGATCCCATAGCCTTAGACGAAGAGTCTGTAAGCATCACGGTCTCCGAGAAATAGACCTTCAAAGATTGCTGCCTTTTTGCACTTTGGACTCTTACGGGAAATCAAAGGTCGAATGTAGCTTAGAGTGATTCAGCGTATTTGGGTGCAAGAGAGGACCATCCATAGCGTATACACACCCATCTAGACATGTTGGAACAGTTTGTTTTGTTGTACGAGTTGTGGAATGAAAGTTGCACCACTTTGCAACTTTACATTGCTTGCATCTGGCAACTTTTCCCTCCATTGAAAAGTCATCACCACAGGAAAACACCTATGAGATAGCAAAAACTGAGAGCGGTTTTTGTATATGGTCCCAACACAATCACATAGCCTCAGACAAAGAGTCTGTAAGCATCACGGTCTCCAAGAAATAGACCTTCAAAGATTGCTGCCTTTTAGCACTTTGGACTCTTAAGGGAAATCGCCAGTCCAATGTAGCTCGGAGTGATTCTTTGTATTTGGGTGCAAGAGACAACCATCCCTAGCATAAACATACCCATCCAGACGTGTTGGAATAGTCTGTTTGGTCGTATGAGTTGCGGAATGAAAGTTGCACCACTTTGCAACTTTACACTGCTCTCATCTGGCAACTTTTCCATCCACTGAAATGTCATCACCATAGGAAAATGCCTCCAAGATAGAAAAAATTGTGAGATTTTTTTGTAGGTGGTCCTAACACGATCCCATTGCCTCAGACAGAGAGTCTGTAAGCATCACGGTCTCTGAGAAATAGACCTTCAAAGATTGTTTCCTTTTAGCACTTTGGACTCTTAAGGGAAACTAGTGGGCAACATTGTTAACTTCACAAACTTGGTTTGAAGTAATTTCATTCTTTTTTGTGCATTTAAAATGGATTTTTAAGCCTTCCACTCTAAAAGTGACCTATAAATAACTTCAAACAACTACCTCATTCTTATTCATTTGTTTTGCAAACAATCATTTTCATTCCAAGAGGTTGAGCTTTCATTTTTGCTTGTTGGATTGAATGCGGACTGTGACACAAATTTATTTTTTCAAAAATTGTTCAACATCATTGAACTAAGAATTTATCACACATCTGCTGAGAAACAAAAGAGTGCCACAAACTAAAACACATTACACTTTGGTTCTCACTAACATTATGTACTCTTCAGCATCTCTCTTCTCTAAAAGTGACATCTAAATCATTTCAAACACCTTAACTACCTCATTCTTATTCATTTGTTTTGCAAACAAGAATTTTCATTCCAAGAGGTTGAGCTTTCATTTTTGCTTTCAAAGAAAAATCTTCCTATGCCACTGTTACACTGCACAGCTAAACCGGGTTTTGTATTATGGACCTATATTAAGCTACCACTCTCAAGTACCAATGTAACAACGATACAAAATAACTTTTGAGACTGCAAGAAGACATTTGATAACTCTTGAGTGTACTAAAAGAATTCTTATGATTTTTGAAGAATGCTGATAACTCTACTGCAGGAAGGTGATGAGAGATTGCTTAGCGATGAAAAGCTTGAGGCATCTTATGGGGAGGTCATGCCAACCAAAGAAATGATCAAGCATGAAGTCACAACTTGCAGCCATGGAACTGAACCTACTAAACCTGAAGAAGATGGTTGTGTTGCTGACTAGAAGAGCACCTCTGGATGGTTGTGTTGCTGACCAAAAAGAGTACTTAAAGATTGAGAGGGAGCCTATTGAACCTAAAGAAGATGGTTGTGTTGCTGACCGGAAGAGCACCTCTGGATGTTGTTTTAGTTGAGGGGCCTGCGATGAACACTTGTACACACCATGGTATGGTTGTAGCCATTATGGTTGATATCGTGTTGAGGTGATATCTAATATCATGATGAGATGATATTCTTCTTTTCACTTATGGTTTTTAGCCATAGTACTAGGCATCATGATGAGGTGATTTTCCTTATGTAGCTGGAAGTATCCTCCCTAGCTGAGAGGGAGTGATGATGATTATTGCAGTGTCAGTCATATCCTTCTAGCAATCTCCTCTACATAAGAATAAATTAAATATAGCCAAAGCTATTTAATTTATATATATATATATATATATATATATATATATATATATATATATATATATATATATATATATATATTTGTGATTAATGCTAATTCATCAAGAGATACGAGTTAATGAAGAGGTGCACTTATGAAGAGGCCGACATGCTTGAGGCACGATTTATGTCAAATAATGTTTATTATTTTATGAAGGTTGACTTCTATCTTGGAGGCACAATCTTTGAGGAGGCACATTCTTTTTGGAGGCTGACCTATATTGTGAAGAGTCGCATCTCTCTTAGATTGTATATATATTAAATACATTTCATTGTTTTGAGACATACATTTTTCATACATTCCATTTCATATCAAGTGCGAGTTAGTGAGAAACTCTTTAAGTGCAGATCAAGTTATTGTGAGAAGGATGAGGATTATAATTTGAGAATTACATCATTGTATTGTTGTGTTGGCATAAGTCTCTGGTGCATATTATTAGGCCTCATTATCGGCCTTCATTGTAAAGGAGTTTCTATTGTGATTCAATAATATAAGTGATATTATTGGCTAGTTTTTTCTCCCTCAAGAGGAGGGTTTTCCCAAGTTATCTGATGTGTTATTGTGTTTGATTTAGAATTAATTTTCTGTGCATTAAATTTGATCATAAAACTAACATAAGTAAATGGCTGCATAGCGTGTGGAATGAGGGGTCAGCAGGCCTGAGACCCCTTTAAAGTTTGTTTGAGTGCTTTCTTTTCATTTTTTGTGAGTTTTGTGCCAAGTTTCCTCAAATAAATGTGGTCTCATAGAATTCCATGACAAGCTAATGCAATTGATAGTTGCTCCTTGTTATTAGTTATGTAATGTGAAGTAATTGCATAACTGCTTAGGTTGACTTTGTAAAAACTATATTGTTATTGAAATTTTCTCATCTATCAGCATCTAGTTGTTACTTATGCAATGTGAATTAATGGTTTGAGTTTGAAAGATGTGCAATGCAATGTAATCAACAATATGAATATAAACTACATAATATTTAACCATTCTTTTTATGCTATTATACATTGATATTTAACCATTGCTCACTTGACTAAATGTTCAAAGAGTTTAATCATGCACATGAGGAGGAAATTAAATTTCGATTGTCAACTTCTATATATATCAAATTATCCAATAATTAAGTGTATGTCCATATACAAAAATGGCATCAACGCCAACTCCAACAAAGTTTTACAATATGTGGCATATGCCATCTCAGTATCTATTCAATATTTACATGCCAAAATGTCTATCTCATCCTAAACTACTAGTGGATCATCAAAATGGAGCCTCTTTGAAGCACTCATTGGCTCTAAAGGTAGCTGCACAAGAAAAAGTCAAACCACAATTGAGACTAGTTATACTATATAATTTAAAATTGAATAATTAACATAAAAATCAATACACATTGAATTATAATTGAACTCTAAAATTGAAATCTTGATTACCTAAAATATACATCTCTTCGAAGGGTCAGGAGTCCTAGAATATACCCCTCTCAAATAACTAACCAAACCAAATTTTGTAATGTCAATCTATATATGTGAAAAATAACATGAAATTGATCCAAGTTAGCATAGAATTTTCAATAATAAGATCATATTTACCAAGCATAAAATAAAATAAACACATACCTCTTTAGGCTGATCTTTTTCTGTATCTCCTTTAGGTGTTTCAACCCCTCCTCCTTGAGGTGTTCGAATACCTACTCCTTCAGGTGTTGTGGCACTTATCAACAATGATGTATAGCTCATAAACACCTGTACATAAAAATGACAAGTACATATGAAACTATGAATCTATGTCAATGTATGCATAATCAATAAAATACCTTATAAATCTTAATTCAATCAAATTTGAGTTCAATTACCTTTCCCTTATCTAAAATTGTGCATCCATAGTCTGGAGAGTGTTGCACCTCGCTCACACTAGGTGTTTCCTACAAGAAGAGAATAAGATAAACATATAAGTTAATATATAATTTCATTAATGACAAGCAAGTATACAGTAAAAAAATGTAAATGAGTGAGTGCGAAAATACATACTGTGTGCATCTCAAGGCCAAATGAAATGGCCCTAAGGGTTCTATTAGTCACCCGTGTCAGCTCCTCCTCGGACATTAACTATTAAATAGACCATGTAAATAAATATTAGTACTTGATACTATCTCTTATTAATATTTATTTTTTTAAAAAATGCAAATTATGAATTTACACCTTAAATGTTACATGTGTAACTACTCCAATGTCCACCTCTCTAGTAGGAGAGGACTCTGTAGGGTGTGCTCCACTCCCCTGCGTGTGATCTGCTATAATCTCCACATCCTAGATGTCATAATCAAAAGTGTCTAATGGCTGCTCAAGGGGTTGTACAATAGGACCCAAACATATTTGCTGGCACCTATTGCAAATATGTGGCACACAAATATGTGGACTCGAGGAGGATGATGCAACAGCACTAGATCCATCGCCAAGATCACCAGACTGTGGCTGAGCTACTAAAGAAGCATGGGAAACCAAAAGACCACTCAAAGAGTGAATGGCCTAGATAGTTTGTGTGGTTGCATCCTCTGTAATATCTAGATGTTGTACTGGAGGTGGCAGAGGAAGGGGGGGACAGGGAACACATGGGCGCCTAACTACTCTAGCTGCCCCTGGCCTATCCTGGGGCATACCTCCACCAATGCCTTGGAAGGGTTTAATTTCAAAGTAATTGACATGATGCCCTAACAAAAACTCAGCATATAATTTTTTAATAAAGTAAAAAGGTACATCAAGATTATTGTTGGGTGGTTTATCAAAAACCATACGCCAATGATCCCAAAAGTTATCTACTATTCCCCTATGCATGCACCATTTTATAGAAAGTTTTTGTTTGTTAACATTAACTAGAAAACTAGTGTTGGGGTTAATAAATAAAGAGGCTATTTGGGATTTTGTTATTTTGAGATATTTCACATCATCAAGACAATCCACATGCATAATATTGCCTCATGGTTTCTCACCACGAATGAAATGCATTATGTTGGGTGGAGAGGGTTTTTGCATTTGTAATTATTCCTATCAATGTGGTTGACATACAGGATAATCGAGGGATTTTCTTATAAACATCACAAATGCCCCGCAATTTCTCCAATTTTTCATGAATGAAGTCTTCAATTGATGGTTGTGGAGGTGGTGGAGCATTTGGAATTTCTATATTGTGATTCTCAGCTGGTGGATTTTCATTCTCAACAGGTGGAATTTGTGCATTCTCATTCTCGACAGCCATAATGCCTGATTAAAGTTAAAAAATAATTAATCTAAAATTAGACAATATAAATGAAACACTATTTTTAAATCAAAATCCATTCTAAACTCAATTGTTTCATAAAAATTCAATCAAAAACCCTATTTTGAAAAAAAATCCACAAAAAACATTCATTTTTTTTTATCAAAATCCATTCTAAATTCAAATTTTTCATAAAAATTCAATCAAAAACCCTATTGTGAAAAAAAATCCACAAAAAAATCATTTTTTTTATCAAAATCCATTCTAAACTCAAATTTTCAGCAAAAAAAAAATTTTATTTTTTAAAAAAATCCACAAAAACCATATGAAATTATTCAAATCTAAATCAAAATTGAATCAAATAAAATAAAAATTAAAAAACTTACCTTTCCAAATCAGATTTTTCCCAAATAGGATATCCATTACGCAAAGAAGTAATGCACTATGCGCCCGCGAGTTCTTCACTATCAAATAACTTCGAAACAACGACTGCCTTTTTTTATATATGCTTTTTGCAAATCGGATATCTAATTTGAATTGGATATCCGATTTGTAAAACTAGGTTTGGTGTTTGGTATGGTGACACCTGAGCCTAAAAAAATTCAACATGTTCTTTTCGCATTTTTCGGTCGATGAAAGATGTGTTTTTTTCCTCATTATGACTTTTTGGCCCACCATGCTCCTACACATACCCTTCCCCTATTTGTGACAATAATGTCATGAATGATCATGCCCAACACATTTGTGAGGAGAATATGTTGGTTGAGAATTATAATAACATTATTTTTCTCCTTCCTAATGTTCCTAACAATTGGAAGGCTCTATTTGAACAAGAAGATCTAATCATTGACATACATAAGAATCCTAGTTATCCTCCACTTCATGACTCCCCTATTTGTGATGAAGCTTCAACATGTGATACACCTCTTGATCGTCACTTTTCTCCAAGCTCTCATACTAGGGAAGATGTTATGGCACAAGACAATTTCCCCTCTCCTAATATCTCTTCTATTAGTGAAGATGATATTATGATGTTACATGATCCAATCAATGAAAATCATGAGAATATTTTGTAGGAAAACATCATAGACCAAGATAATTCAACCATGGATAAATCCCTTATCTACGATGATGACGTTTTAGAAGAACAAGTCCTTGAATGTAAAGAACATTTGGATTATCATTCTCCTAACAAATCTCCTCCTAGGGAGACTATTATGGTGCAATAAAATGATATGACTTCCATAGGGATACATCAAACCAAGACCCCCAAGGTTATACATGTGCAAGTGTCCATTGGATACCATTCAATCAATGAACCGCCTACATACCTAGTGGGACATCCAAATAATCCTCTATTTCTTTACCCACCATCACACAAGAAACAAACTCAACACCAACTCCTACTCATCCTTTACCCACCTAAGCATAATGTTTCATACCAACCAACTTAAAATGACCTTGCTCACATATGTAACAAAGTATATACAATCAAAGACAATCAAGGCAAAAATTTGTTTACTTATCCACATAAATAACATTAGTTGTTGCTCCTTGACATGTAATAGTTGTAGGATAATCACATTCTCACTATTTCATGTCTTCCATCCATTGCAAGGGGTAGCATACCATCATCCACTTTAGGCTCACCCTTGTCCTGCACTAAGTGGGGGGCAAAGGGTTAGACATCCTTATCCCTGTATGTCACTTGTCATTATCTCTTTTGACTACTCATTGACCTTTCGTGAACATATAAGAGAAAGCTTGAGATGTGAACATGTCTTAAGATTGAATCGCATGTGACATACTCCATTTCTTTGAATGACACAACTTATCGAAAACATATGACTTGGTATAGGGCTTTTCGGATAATCTCTCATGTTCTTCTCTTCTACTTTAAAGCAATTTCTCATAGCAATGGTGTTAGAAATTTCTTTAAAGTGGGGGGCATACATTACCATTATTTCATTGTGCATTCATGCTTCTTAGTGTAGCCCTTTCATTTATGTAATGCATTTGTCACTTTGTGGATGACATTGGGTGTGATGTCCATAAGTTTGATCTTTCTCAGCATATTATATTCCTCTTGGTGGCTTGATGTGACGCACTGCATCCCCTAATTTGTGAATATACTATTCTGTGATTGGTTCTCTCTTGGAGACATTAGATACAATGTTCCCTAAGTGACTGACCTTGCATAAACTGAACAAGACTCCTTTGAACATATTTTCACATTTTACTTTTACACTTTTACATTTTTCATTTCTTTTTGACACCTTGCATAACGCAACTTGCATGACTGTGGTACTTTCCTTTTTGAGCATTTTTCTTTGTGGCACCTTGTTAAATTTATCAAGCAATATAACTTTGACGTGGTTAAGAAAGAAGCCCACCTAGCGGAATGAATTTTCCCCATAGCCACTTTAGTGTTTTGTGAGTGCATACCAACTACTATATGTTTCTCACCTTTTTTCTTTTTGGGCCTTCTCACCCTGTGGACAACTAGTTTTGTGGCCCCAAAGTGAGTACATCTTTTACATATCATCTTTCTTTCCACCTTTCCCTTGCATGACTTTGTGTCTTGGTGGCTTGGCATACATGTGGATCTCTCTTGAATGTCTACTTTAGTGTGAGTTTGAAGTAGGTTCACCCTCTCACTAAAGCAGGGGCTAAATGTGTTATAGAAAAATGGACCCTTTGGTTGACATGGGATTAATTCATGATTACAACAGACTTAATGAAGCCTTAATCTAGTGTTGTGAGGCATTTTATGTATCCAAACTAGGTCTTCGACCCTTACAAATCAAATAACATGCTTTTAACGACGTCTTGTAACGGTGTTGTAAAGTCTTGTAAAGTACTTTCACACTTTTCTAGACTTAATTAACTTATTTATTCCTAATTCAAAATTATAAAATGTGTTTAATAACATTATTACATCAATCTAGAAGGTTCTTAATGTAAAATTAATGTCAAACTAGTGTTGTAGTGTGATTTACACATTCACTTTGGTTCTTGTGCATTCCTAGGCTATGTGGACCTAATTTTAGTGTTGTAAAGTGCATTTAATCACACTTTCACATTGATTTATGTGTCCCAATCCTTATTCAACATTTACATCATCACTAATAGGTCTTAATTGACCCATATTGTGCATCTTGAGGCTTTAATTGATCAAATACCTGACAAGATGGCATTTTAGACCTTATTTCTTGATTCCTTGGCTTCTTAGGTGTCAGAATGGCCCCTGTGGGACCCAGTCACCATGCATGGTGAATCATTCCCATCCAGGTGGGACCCATTCACCATGTGTGGCGAATGAGTCCTATTTGTCTCCCATTTTAACCTTTAAGCAAGAAAAAGTGAAATTTAAAGTTTATTTTCACCGCATGTCAGCCTATGATGAGGTATAATCAAGTACTAAGGAAAAATTGTCTATAAATAAGTGTTTTTATCCTCATTTTACATCTATCCACCTCTCTCATCAATCCAAGCATCTATTCTTCATCTATCTTCTATCACAAGTCAAGCAAACTAGGGCTTTTTCATTGCAAGTCTTCAATTGAGCTTCTAAGCACATTCAAGGGTTGAATCTTCATGTTATGTTGCATAATTTTAAGATAAAATCATCATAATTTCATCACTTTGGTTTAATTACCTAAATGGGGTTCGACCAAGGCAAACTCCCATGCCCTAACATTCAACATATCTCTTTCTTGTCTTCTTTGCATGCAAATTTAGGTCCTTTGGAAGCTTCAGATTCATTGAAGATTTCATTTCAAGGTCATTCAATTCTTCTTCTCTTCATTCAAGTCAAAATATCAAGAAAAAGGAATTTTCAGACCCGATTCTGACAACTTCTAAAGTGGACACCTGTAGAAGACAGAAAGGTAGATCTAAAGCTACAAAATCAAGTCCTAAATTTTCAAATCCCTGAATGAGGACTAGTTCACCAAGAATAGTGAATTAGTCCCATATGTGGGCCTAAAAACTATTTTTATCAGAATCCAACTCTGAGCAGACATAAACCTATTTCTGGAAGTTTTTACCAGAACAAGGATTCATTCACCCTAAATGGTGAATGAGTCTTGTCAGGCTTGAAAAACATCATCTATCAACATTCCAAACATTTTAGATTCATCACATTTTTCCCAGGTGTAATGCAGTTTTATCCATATCTTTCTATGTTGTATATTTCACCCACTTAGCAATACATAATGTGTTTTCAAACATTTCATACTTCATTAGTTTTGCATGTTTAATCATTCAATTTTTTAGCTTAGTTGCATTCATATTATTCCATTTAGTCTTCATTCCATCATATATATCTTATATTGAATGAACCACCTAGATCTTTGAGGTCTATCTCTCTCCTTTTAGGTGAAAAATCCTAAGAGTGCAAGAGAAGTACATAGACCCCAAAAAATATTTGGTTTAGAACTTAGCTTTGAATTTTGTCTGAAAATTCTCTCCCAAGAAGTAATCTTTCTCTTCCCTTGTTCCTCCCTCTCATCTTGCATAAAATTCCACCACAACAAGGCATGTCCCTTCAACTTGGTTTTTTCCTTCTTCACCTTGTGTTCTTCACCTACCTCCTGACTTTCAAAATAGTTCTCCAAAGCCCCTATCCAATCCAAAATCTCTTCTCCATCTAATTTACCTCCATACATGGGAACATCCATTTTTCTATGTCCATCTTTCCTCACAGCCTAGATAAGCTTTGGCATCCTTACATCATTTGGGTCCATCTCCTCTTCATCACTAGTGGATTATTCTTCCTCTATTTCACTCTCCTCCAAGAGAGCCCTACCTTTATCCTTGAACATATAAATTTATCTCTCCAAGTATTCTATTTTCTTACCTTGGTTGTCAACTTTATTTGCAACAACACTTCCCTTAGGAGGCATTTTGATTCCTCCAAATATACCTTCTCCTTGCACACAAACTCTTCACCTTTTTTCCTCAAGAGACCTAATCCCTTTCTTTAATGCCACTCTAATGCAATATAGGGGTGAAAACATTCACATAATGTCAATCAAATGAGTATCAACCAAACTTCAAAACAAAGTCACTTAATCTCATCAAATCTCACTCTTAACCATGACTATCCTAGTAGCATAACTGACCCAGTTTAAGGGATATATCCTCCAAGTTCTCCAAAAAAAAATCCAAAAAAATGAATGATTTAGATACCCTTTAAACGATTATTCAACATATGTGAAATCCAACTATGATTCCTTCAGACCAAATTAGAGATTCAATAGCATACCCATGTTTTAGGCTAGTTAATTAGCCCTAAATTACAAAGAAGGTACCTTCATAACACCTTGTTTTCACAAAATCACTTTTTACAGTCACTAAACTTATCAAAAAAACCCAAATTCATTGGTCATTTCATAGATTCAAGACCCTTACCATACTGTTCTAAGAAACCCTCAAATTCAATGTAAATACTTAAGGTTTTCTGAGAAATCACAAAAAAAAGGATTTCCAAACTCATAAAATGCATTCCATAGGTCAAAATAAGTCTATACAGACTCTCCAAAAAATTACAAGGACAATTCCATCAGTGTTTCATCAAAACACAACTCTGATTCACCAATTTCACAAGGAAACAATGCCTAAATATCAGCCCTAGGTCATCACTCCTTTCCTTACAACTCACTCCCCCTACTTTGTTGATCATTGAAACATCAAAAATACCCTATGATATTCCATTCCTTTGATCAATAGTGTTTTACAGTAGGAGGAATGGCTATTTACATTATTTAATCACAAACAATGCTTCACTAGTTTTTACCAAATAGTTTTCAAAAAACCAATGAGATCTCTCCTAAAACTTGAAGTTAGGCTTTCAAAATGGACACAAATAAAAGTTAAAACATGCCACTACTTATCAAATGAAATTCAGATCATGACGGTGGCCGTATAGGCCATGCAATAGTTGAAAATAATTCTAAAACACAAGAAAAATGCAAAAGAAACGTTGTTTCCAAAATGGAATTCTTCAACTCAACGTTCAACAACCTGCCTTCAATCCTTTGAGAGGATTTTATACATGTTTGATTCAAAAAAAAACCTCCAAACACCCACAACTAACTTTCAAATTCCCCTGTCCCTTTAAATTCCCACAAAATTGCTTTTTTTTTGACAATTTTGCCTTTGACAACATTGGCATTTTGTGAAACTTTTACTAATTGACTCCTCGAACTAGAAATACACCCCATTACATAATAAATGATCTTGATTGACATTTTTTAAAGGTAATTAAATCTAAAATCCACCATACTGTCCTACTGACCTACTGACCATCCTTCAAATGGTCAAATTTTTCCAATAAGGTGTAGGTGCTCTTGCACCAAAAAGTTGTTTGAAATTCATGAAATATTATTACATATTTGTCAATTTCATGAAATTGTCTGATGACCAAACCAAAAATATCCTTCACTAATCCTTATGATTCCTTATAGAATCAGAAATTATCATTTACCCCTCATGATTAATAGCATTGCCACAACAAACCTTGATGCGAACCTTGTATGGTCAAGATTTGAATTAAACGAGCCTTGAGATTAAGATAAGTCATCTTGAAGATTTAGGTTGTCCTGGTTCAGTATTTCAAGTAAAAGACTGGTTCTTGTGGTCTGTCTGTGAGGATTTATCTACACTATTGGTGTGTGACTAACATCATGATCAATAGTCCCTAGATTGAAAAATAAAGTTGATGCAATGGCCACAATTGGTTCCCTTATAGACATGCCTCGAGATCACACAAATTGTGAGTTCCTAGTTGAGAAATTACTAATCCCAACATATGACATTCTAGACAATAAAATGGTGTGCGACATTGTAAGTCACCAATCTCCATGGTATCATGATATATACACCTACCTCCATGACATTGTAGGGGGTATGATGGTACTCTTCTTTAATGTCTAAGCAAATCAAAATCTCACGTCACATTAAAGAAAGTACATAGTGGTGTTTGTGGGACCCATACTAATGGAATGGCCTTGAAAAAAAACCTCTCAAAACTTGGTATTACTAGCCAACTATGGAACATGATGCTTGTGATTTTGTCAAAAAATGTGTACCATGCTAGTAACATGCAGATTTGATACACGCTCCTGCATAGGACCTACAACCTATCATTGTGGCATAGTCTTTTTCATAGTGGGGTCTCGACTTGATAAAAAAAATCTATCCTCCATCATCCAATGGCCATACTTTCTTAATCACTTCCACCGAATACTTCACCAAATGGGTGGAAGCAATTCCACTCTCCCAAATTACTAGCATCCAAATATCCAAATTCATCCTTTACCATATTCTCTATAGATATGGTATCCCTGCTACCATCATTACTGAAAATGGAAATCCTTTTAAAAACTAGTATATATGCGACACCTATGTGAAACATAGCACATCCAACACCATTGGTCCACATCCTATTACCTCCAAGGTAATGGACAAACTGAGGTAACCAACAAAACTTTAATAAAAATTCTCAAGAAGGTTGTCAATAATATTGGTCATGATTGGTACCTCCATCTTAATCCCACCCTTTGGTGTACGAAACATCCATCCACACCCCTACTAGTGCAAGCCCATACTCCCTTGTCTATGGCGCTTATGCCATCTTGTTGATAGAAGTTGAGATCCCATCACTTCACATCTCATTGAGGAACCTAATTAGTGATGAAGAATCTTGTGTTGCATGTTTGAGTCAGTTGGAGCTCCTAGACGAGAAGCGTCTTAAGGAATACAATCATCTTCAGGCTTACCAACATTATCTCAAGAGAAGCTATAATAAGAAGGTTTTTCCTTGTCAGTTTTAAATCAGCGATCTAGTCCTCAAGGAAATTCAACGCACCCAACAAGATCAAGGGAAGAAGGGAAAGTTTAGAGCTAATTGGTTGGGGCCATATGTCATCACTGCAAAGAATGGTTTTGGAGCATATCAGCTTGCTACACTTGAGGGAGAACCCTTGGAGGAACCCATCAACATCATACATCTTAAACGGTTCTACACCTAAGTCAACTAGGTTACTCCACCTAGAAAATACCAAAAAATGTAAAAAATTTGAGAAAAATACAAAAAAAATTAAAATGTGTCAAGAAATATATGTAGACACACAAAATTGAACTAGACCTGAAATATTTATTTTCTCCATATTTCTTCTTAAAATAATTAAAATATTTAATTATGTCCTATAGTCCAAATTCAACTATTAATTAAATAATTCTCAATTATTTAATCAATTCACATATTTTATTCCCCTACTATTTAAATAAAAATTTAATGTCAATAATTTCTTATGTCTTCTTATAATTAAATAAATTTCTATAATTTATTTAATTATTATCCACCTTGACTTTTTCTAATTTTAAATAAAATCATTTATTTAAAATTGCTCACTTTCTATTTTCCCACCAAGTAAATAATTTAAAATCATTATTTACTGTCACATGGTCCCACCACTTTTGAATTAAATTAATTTTTAATTCAAAAGTTCAACTCAGCCTTTAAAATCAAATAATTTTAAATTATTATTTGATTTTCCAGCAGTCTCATTTTTTGTGCCCAATATCTCCTAGTCACATGCATTCTTGACCATTAATTTTATTTTTCTAAAATCAAAGCTCATCCCTTCATTTCAAATTTTACCCTAATGTTTCCCATACCCTAATTGTTGGTTGTCACATTTAATTTCAACCTTTAATCTTAGGGCATCTCTCATCTGACAATCTTGGCCATTCATCCAAAATTGGCTTTTCTATAAAAAGGAAATTTTTTTCTCATTCAAGACACACTTCATACTTCTTGACTTCATGCTAGCATAACTTCATATTTCTGCATACTTTAGGCTTGCTTGAGTATACTTGCAGCAAGAGTATAATCCTTCAATATTTGCTTAGGGCTTGTCATAGGTCAATAGTTGCTCATCAAAATCTAAGGGCAAACATCATTTTGTTGCAAATGGAGAAGGGAAATGAAGGTCAATCAAGGAGGGCATGAAGACTTTTGGTGAGATTGTTCTTTTTTTTATGCATTTTTACTCCATTGCACTTCATTGTTTATCTAGGGTTTTTTTAATGCATTTGTTTTCATGCTAACCTAACTTTTTGCCTTAGTTACATTGGTGAACCCGACGCCAAAAACACACTTTTGTAGATTTTCGTACTATTTTCATCATTTTTGCAGGAACAAGTACGAAGTGCTACAACTGAAACTTTTTGAGCCGCATTTGATGCATTGTGACGCATTTGCTTTCGGGAACAACACATCCATAGTGTCAAACTGCATCTGACAAACAAAAATGACACATTTTCCTAGTAAAGGTTCGCTCTCAGTTTTTGACAATATTTTCCATATATTTCTCTTTTCAGTTTAGTAGATTAGGGATTTTTGGGTTACTAATCTATTGTTGGCAGCATGTGGCAAGTTGGACGGAGATGCTAATCTTTGTTTGTTGATGATTTTACAACTCTTTTTCAATCTTAAAGCAAAAAAACAAACAATGTACAAATTGCATTCACATTTCATGGTTTAAAATGAACACAAATTGCATTGAAACTCATCAATGCTAAAGTTTACATGCATTCTCATAGCATTGGCTTAAAATGAACTTTTGCTTGTCTCATAATAAGCTTGGGTTAAAATGAATGTGTGTTTGAAGTGTCTTGTGGTTTAGTGATAATTCCTTGGTGTGTGTGCAATTTTCTTGCACCTTGTTGCAATCCTGAGAAACAAAAACACTTAGGGGTTATTACTTGGCCACCCACATATTTTGATTTGGGCTTTAAAATGAACAGTCTTGTGAGTGTGGGTCGAAAGTTGTGTGTATTCAATCTCCTCGCGCCTTAGTGCGATCTTGGATGAACAAAAAAAAAGTTTTCAATTTTCTTTTTTTTAACCTTAGAGGGGCCTACCTCAAAAGAGGGAACAACTCCAACCAATTTTTTGCTCAAGCCGGTATATAAAAGGATAAGACTAAACCATCAAGTCCTCATGGTATGTAGGTCTTAGTTTTGAAGCAATGTCATTTGAAACCAGGTGCCTACCTTTTCTTTTAAAGGTATAAGATCCCCTACTAGATTGATTAAATACTTAAGTGGCTTGTTGGATGCTCGTAAGGTGCCATGTCCATGAGTATTCACTAAAACCCATTTGTGTAGTTTTTCAAAATCCCTTCTATTTGTTGGTGCAACAATGATCGTTGCCAAGTGATCCCACATTCTCACAATTCTTAGTAGAGGTGAAGAGTTTTTCATGGGAGATTCATGAGGAATCAAAGCTTGGTTGACCCAAGAAGTGAGTGTCATGTAAGGGGGAGCCAGTGTGGCCAAGCTTTTAAGTCACCTGCTAAGAATAAGTGTGGCTGGAAAATCCAAGTGGGACCTAGTGAATATAGTCCTTGCCAACCCTAGGTTTTGTGCTTGTCTTCAATGTGCTTGATTTCAACAAAGACAAAACCATGTGTTTTCCAAGTGTTTTCTAAAGAAATGTACACATAAACACCCTTCACAAATCTGGAAAAACCACATTCAAAACTGAAACAATTTCAAGGAAACCAAACTTTCATCCAAACTGCAACGCATCTGAGACTCTGTGCAACATATTTGACCTCCTAAACCGCATTTGACAAATAGAAAAATGCATCTAATTTTGCTGAAATGCATTTGCTTGTGCTAAAATGTATTTTCTAAACAAAATAATGCATTTGACATTTTTAACTACATCTGTTGTCTAAAACTATGCATCTATTGAAACTACAACACATTTGAGATTCTGCAATGCATTTGATACCTGAAACGACGCATTTTCCTATCATTTTAGAAAAATCATTATCACTGTCCAAATTCAAAACCAAACATTTTTAATATGTCTCTAGATATGTTTCCTCAATTGTCTCTATTCAAGACTAGAAAAGGATTTGCTCAAATCATCCATATTTTCACTTCTTAGTTTACATTTGGGTGCTACCACAATAGTGGTTTACAATTTTTGGGAGATCCTGATTTTTGCTGAAATCACATATTTTTAGAAAATATAATGATTTAATCATTCAAAGGATTCCAATTGAACAGGGTTTGATCAAACCACCTTAGACCAAGCCCCCTTGGATAGTACCCCGCTAGTTTTAAACCATACCTATAATAGAGTCTCTTTTACACCTATCAAAATGCTAATAAAAAACCACTTTTGATTTACCTTGTGGGGCATCAAATGAATTCATTTAAAAAAAAAAATTTGTAAGTATGTAGTCCTTATTATAAGCTTCCAAAAAATTATAATTTTAATAAAATTTAATTTGATTATTATATTTATTTTTTATTTTTTGTGAATGTAGGTTTTTCATTGAAAATCAAGCTCTCTATTCTGCACATGTGGAAAACTAGCAGAGTATAAAAAATATATGAAAAATATGATTGCACCAGATATTGAAGTCCTTGATTCAACAAAAAAATTAAAAAATAATTTTGATTCATACAAAAAAAGTTACGCGTTATACAGTCGCGCTATGTTTGAATTGTAATTGGTTTGACTTGGAAACTTAATTAAAAGAATAAATATTCAATAAAAAACTATCTAACCAAGTGGAAGCACTAGATATCAAAGTTACAAATCTAAATTAGAAAGAAGTATAATTTTATCCTTCATGGAAAAAAGTTATGCATTATACAGTGAGCGTCACTTTTTAAAAATGTTGTTTTCTCAAAAAAACTAGTTTTCGAGGGAGATGGAAAAAGAAGTGCAATCTAATTCCAAAAATTTTGAAAAAAATATATTTAGAATCTAAAGACAAAATATCACAAAACTCTAGTTTGCATCATCTTCAAATTACTCACGGTTTAGCCACTATAGGTGCCCGAAAGTGAAGATTTAGTTAAAAATATTTATTTCAATGTCTAGTTTGGCCAAAAATTGTAAACCACTATTCTAGGATCACCCATTTAACTCTCAACATAGGTTTACCATTGCAATTTTAGTTTCCTCTTAGGATCCACCATCATCTTTTAGCATAGACAAACTTTAGGTCCTCCTTTTTGCAGACTTTAGAATAGGAAAACTTGCCATACTTTGTGAAAACTTTGCCTTCAAAAGTAGATTATCATTGGACTAAGTCAAAATCAATCCTTTAGTCATTGTCCCTTATGTGAGATATTTCCAACTCATAAGTCTAGTTAGAAAACCTCACTTTGTCACTTTTTCATTTCACTTAGTCCCACAAATAGTGCTTTGACAATCCAAATTGAGACATTGACCAAACTTTGAATGGTTAGTAAACCTTTCCTAAAATTCTAACAAAATTGATTGCACCTTAGAGTTTCCTTATATTTTGCATTGGCATTGTCATACCTTAAAACACTTTAGTCTTCCACCATTCATTTTAGTCCTCATTATCACTTTTCATTTGATTGCACCCTTTATTCCAAAAAATACAAAAAACATAGTGTCATACCATTCATTCATTTTAGTCCTCATTATCACTTTGCATGTGACATCCCCTTTAGAGAACATTGTCACTATTGCACTCCTTATTTCAAAAATCCAAAAACCATAGTGTCATATCATTCCCATTCATAGATTTAGTTATCTTTCATCCTCCCCCATTTTAGCAAATCTTATATGGTTGAGACTAGACTCCAAAGGAAAAGTGTCACAACCCTTCTTTTGAAAATATAATTCATTTCAAATTTATTTTAAAATTAATACTTATTAAGTAAATGATGTATTTAAGCTGATGTTATTGTGTTAACCAAAATAATTAAGCTCTTGGAAATCAATAGTTATTCAATTATTTAAATAAATAAATAATATTATAAATATTGCAAATAATAAACAAATACTATTGCTCCTCTTTTATCAATTTGATTTGTTAATTCAGAAGGGAATGGGTTTTAAAAAGCGGGGCATTAAATTTGGGGAATAATATTATAAGTTAATTAAGATGATTTTATTTAATAGTCAAATAAAAAGAATCTTTTAGGAGAGAATTATTATTCTTTTACATGTTCATAGTATATAATAAATATTACATATAAAAAGAGAGAAGACGTGTTTAATTTCAAATATTATAAATAGAGAAAGAAAAATCAGAGGAAGGAGATTAGAGGTTTTGCAAGGCTTTCAGATAGTCAAATTACCAGGGTATTGGATGCTAAGTATTCAAGTGCATAGACTATAGATCAGAGTGTCAGATTTAAAAGGAGGACTTGGATAAACAAAAAATACACCAAACTGATAGCAGATTTTAAATCATTCCATTAAACACCATTATTGAGCAGATACAGAATGAAAAAACAAGCAATAGAAACAACAGCCATGTAATTTTATATTAATAAAAAAATTTGCTTTCTTTCTACAGAGCTTTCTGGGTTCTTTCATAATCATTCACTTCATTGCAAACTTTTGTAGTTTCTTCATTGCTCCTGAGAGCTGTATTTTTCTGCTCTTGAAAGTTGTATCTCCTTCTTCTCTTTATTACACAACAACAAGGAAAAAAATATAAAACCTAAAAGCATCTTATAGAGTCTTAAACATAAAACATAAAATAATATTTTCATTTCACCCACAAAACGTGTGAGACCTGCACAGTAGTTAATACAAATTCATTTCATGTCATTTCATATCCTTTTCCAAAAACTGGCTTCTTAAATTTCTCTTTAATGTTGGGACCAATTTGTGATCCAATGCAGATACAAATCATGATGATGAGATGGGTATAGCTAGGGCATTAAATAAGGTAGGTGAGATTATATCTCCAACACTCCCCCTTAATCTCAACTGCGATCATTCATCTCAAGAAAAATTTTGGAGTATCCACCTTCTCAAAAGGTTCTAGCACATCTGCCTTCATTTCCAGAATTTTGTCCAAAAGTTTTGGAGAATCTTCATTCAAGTTCCAGAGCATCTTCCTTCTGTTCCTGAATTATGTTCAAAAGTTTTGGAGTATCTTCTTTCAAGTTTCGAAGCATTTGACTTCAAGTTTTGGAGCATCCATGTTCTGATTTCAATCATTACTTACAAAGTGTTGCAGCATTTGGCTGTGCTATTTCTTTACTCATGACAACTTTAATTGACCTTTTATGACCTCATACAACTGATATTTTTCTGAGATCTTCTGATCTTTTATAAAATCCTCTTTCTTGCATTGTTCTTGTTTTTGTATAAAAATTGAGAGTTGTGTTGCTCTATCTTCTTCCTGATCTTTTCAAAGCTTCGATGCTATGTCTTCTTCCTTACACCACGTTCTTGCTTGTTCCAAAGCTGTGTTGCTCTTTTTTCTACTTCTTTTGACTTGTGACTTTGGATCCTCTTTGTTGTTTCTACAACAATCTCCTTCTGTCATGGCAGTGTCTTCAACTCAGATTTATAGTGACCTGCATTTCTCATTCTGCTTGGCAACAACTTTGCTTTTGCTGACTTCTTTTATTGAAGATATGGTATCAATGATGTGATTTTTTGTGTGTTGTTGCACAAAATTTATTCAACTGACTTTTATCCTTTTTTATATCTTTGCTATGTTCTCTTGAACATTCCCTCTTAGTCTTGTGCCTTTTTGATTTTTTTTATCATAATTCAAAATTTCTGGAGCAATGTCTTTCTAGAGAAAAACATATGATGCATGGCAGCTTTCTATGTTGCTACTACAAACATTCTGGGGTAACTCTTCTGCTGAGAGTTTCCAGAGCTTCTTCCTTTTTCTTTTTACTGATGCTTCAACATCTACAATCCTTTTTTATAATTAATTGTTTCTGCAACAATTGTTGTTGTATCAAACTTTGAATTTTTGCAATGGTAGCTTTAGCTACTTCTCTAAGTCTTTGAATCTCCTTGAATATGGCCTCTTGCATACGGGGCATCCAACACTCAAACTTGGAAGCTCTTGTGGCTTCTTCCTATACTTCTGTGTTTTGTGTTTGCAACCATGTTATCTGGATTTAAAAAAAAAAAACTGTCAAACCATTTTAACTCTCAATGATTATGCCATTCATTTGGTTTTTTCAACTATTGCGACAGTTTCTCCAACTCTTGTTTCAAAACATCAACATGGAACTTTCAATATCTTCACAATCTAAAAATGTCTCATTAGACAACAATTTATTTTCACTCAAAATATTTTCCATCCCTTTTGAACATTCATACCTTTTATGATTATTATCATTTTTCACATATGAAAATCTATACAATCATTTGAACATACCTGTAAGCTACTTCCAACTTGATCCATAGACCCATCCATAATCCATTCTTATGCAATTTTTCATTGATTCACTCTTCCAATTTTTTTGTTCAAACATATTTTCTCACAATGATTCTTTAATCCACATATGTTGCAAGGATGCAAATTCCAACACTTATCCTAAGTATGACCTTTTCTTTGGCAATGTGTACACTCAACATTCTTCATTTCTCGAGCAAATTTACCTACTCTTGTAGGGCCATTCCCTTTTCCTAGGACATACCCGAGACCTTCATTCTTTGGCCTCATTGTTGGCTCAATTGGGTGTCTCATTCCTTGTTCTTGTTTTCCTAATCCTTCTCCTTTGTATCCCATTCTTTTCATAATTTTCATACAAACATTGTCATCAAAACAAATAGCATTTGCAGAATCAAATTCAAACTCATTAACATGTTCATCTTCATCAATACAATCTTTTTCACACATGATTTCAACAAGGTTACATTCTTCATTTGATTGATCAAAATGCAAATCATTTGTATCACAAGAAATATCATGCACAATTGGCTTTGTCTTCAAACAGTCATTTTCTTGCTATAATTTTAATATCTCTTGCTTTTGAAAACTGTTTTCTTCTTCTAATTTTTTTAGATTTTGTTTCAAATCTTCAACAAACTTCAACTTGTTTTGTATTTCTTCTTTTTCTTTTTTAGACAATTTTAATTTCTCTTCCAATTCTGTATTTTTCTTTTTGACTTCATCCAATTCTTTACTCGACATCATTTTCACATATAATTTCATATTTTCTTGCTACCAATTCTAAATTGCATTTCTTAACATTTAACAATTCTTCTTCTAAAACATCTTTTGCAGTTACTAAATTTTCATTCTCCTTTTTAACTCTTTTTCCTACTTTCCCCATCTATAACAAACAATTTCAACTTACCTTACTTGATTTCATTACAGAGACTTACCTTTCAACAGCTTCGAGTGCCTTCACTTTGTTTCTTCACAATTTCTTTTGACTGATAAATTCCTTCAACAACTTCGGCTATGCTTACAATGTCAACAGAGTGTCTTCTTCTTTAACAGTTGGCTCTATTTATCTTCACAGATCTGAGATCCTCCTTGTAGCTGCTTCTTTGACTTCTAATCTTCCTGTAACAACAATCTCATCTCTTTTCTTTGATGATAAGGCTAAGAGAATAAAAACAGAGTACCCCAAACTTGCTATAGCAATACAGAGTTTTCATTCAACTTGACTCCTTTGCAAAAATAAACAACGATAGATTTACCAGTTGCGGCTCCTTTTAGAAAGTCTCCTCCAATATTTGTTCAGGGACTTTCATAAATTTTATCATTCCTTCAATCTGCAAACACTGATGACTTGAAACAATAGGGTCTTTTTATCAACAACGATGACTTCTTTTGATTTGGCTTCAAAAAGCAATCTGGGGTCACTTTCTTTCTTCACTCTTTTATCTCATGCTCCCCTTTAGAATTTAAATTCAACAAGATCTAATATTCTTTCTTTAACAGATTTAGATCACAAAATGCATTCTTTATTTTGTTTTAGCTTCATTATCTACCTCTTGATAAAATTTCTTTGGATTGCACTTCAATAGAACTTCATCTATTTAAAAATCTTCAGATCCTTAGCAATGACTTCTTTCAGGCTCTACAACATGGAGAGTTCCTCCTTTATTTTACAATATCTTCACTTTGGGCCACTTAACAAACTACCCTTTTATTCTCCTAGCACACACACTCTTTGGCAGTAGTTTCTTCCTTGGTGATGGTGCTCTTGAACAGAGAACTTCTTCTACTTATCTTCAAGAAGCCTTGCAATAGCGTGAGGGCTGGAGCCAGTTATTTCCTTGAGGCTACTAATTCTTCTTTACAGGCTTGAGAGATCTATCATTATGAGATGTATGGGGATTTTCTTTGTACAATGATTTTCAGCAATCTTCCTCCTAATTTCTGCAGCCTTTTCCAATCACTTACATCTACAACATTGCTTGGCTCACTCTGGGTTTTCTTTAGTGGAACACAACCCTTCAGATGGACAAAGCTCTCTCCATTTTTAATTTCTTCAACAAACTTCTGCTCACATCTTCAAGATCTTCTACGCTATGGGAGCAACTAGTAGCTTCTTCATAGCCCTATTGTGGCAAGGATTTCTTAGAGACTACGTTGCCCTCCTTACCTTTGATTTAGCGCTCCTTCTTTAGCAGTTTCTTCTTCCTCTACTCAACACTCCAACTTCTCGGCTGAGTGCAACTTCAGCAAGTATTGCCTCCTTTTTCAAATCTCACAATTATAAACTCCTCCAGCCTCAAATATCCTTCCAATCTGTGACTTCCTTGGCTGCGACCTTGTATTTCAAGTAGCTTTTGTCCTCTGCAATCTTTGATTTGAACAGGCTCTTCTTTGGCACTTTAAAAGACTGTTAACTTTTTAAAAAAAACTGCAACATCCATCAAAACTCTTTAACAACTTTAATCAGCAACAAATAGGTCCTTTTCAATTAGTGATGACTTTATCTCCCTTGGCTGTTTCACCTATGAACAAAAGCGGTTTCATTAAGATCTTTGTTGGCAATTTTTCTCTTGCAAGCTGTCTTTCACTTCAACAACTCCACCTCTGCAGTCATTGCAACATTCTTTCCAATCTCTTTAATCTACTATATTTCCTCCGGCTGCAACCTCCATCATATTAACAGCTTCTGATAAACATTTTCTCTAATAACCGTAGGCTCTGATACCAGATGTCGGATTTAAAAGGAGGGGGATAAACAAAAAATATACAAACTGATAGCAGATTTTAAATCATTCCATTAAACACCATTAAGGAGCAGACACACAATGAAAAAATAAGCAATAGAAACAACAACCATGTAATTTAATATTAATCAAAAATTCTGCTTTCTTTCTACAGAGCTTTCTAGGTTCTTTCATAATCATTCACTTCATTGCAAATTTCTGTAGTTTCTTCATTGCTCCTGAGAGCTGTATTTTTCTGCTCTTGAAAGTTGTATCTCCTTCTCTCTGTTACGCAACAACAAGGCAAAACATATAAAACCTAAAAGCATCTTCTAGAGTCTTCAGCATAAAACATAAAATAATATTTTCATTTCACCCACAAAACGTGTGAGACCTGCACAGTAGTTAATACAAATTCATTTCATATCATTTCGTATCCTTTTCCAAAAACTGGCTTCTTAAATTTCTCTTTAATGTTGGGACCAATTTGTGATCCAATACAGATACGAATCATGATGAGATGGGTACAGCTGGGGCATTAAATAAGGAAGGTGAGATTATATCTCCAACACAGAGTGCTTTAATGTATTTTGCATTCCTTATTTTTGCTAACTTGATGAGCTACTCACATTGATTTTAGCTGGTTTTGAAAAGATTATTGAATCAGGAACTAAAATTTAGATTGGGAATATGTAGACAAGGTTTTGTTCATTCTTGGAAAATATAATTTGATGATTCGATTGGTCTATTTTCAATATTGTTGAATGCACTATGGAAAATGCCATGCCTATGAAATTTAGACTGTAACAATATTTGTAATGTAATTCTATTACAATGATCGTCGCTTTCTTTTGATGCTAATCATCAACTAGTCTCAGTGAACTAATATTAATATGTTTCATATGGGTTTTTTTTGTAAGAATTAATTTTTGATAGCACATATTCAGCAATCTAAATCGACATGTTTTAAGTATACCTTTGTGATTGGAAAATTTATGGTGGGCTCTTTAGAAGCAATATTTGTGCATGTGTAGCTTCTACATAAATACTCCCGCGATTCCAAAACTGTGCTCAAAATTTGTCTAAGCTGATTAATTCCTCAAACAGATGATGCTAATTATTATCCTCTTCTAGCTTATTTAAATTTTGGCAAAAGACCCGTTAAGAAAGTAAGTCCATTCAAATTCGATAGGATGCATGATTCTTATCTAGATCATGTCCATACCTCATTCCATACTTCCATTTTTGCCTCAAGAAAGGTTTCTAGAAAAAGGTCGTGAACTTAGATTTAAGCTCGCCAAATGGGTTTCAAATCGACAATCTCTCTTACGTTATATGTTAGCAAATTTGGTTCTTGATCTGTGTTTAGACCTATGCTTAAACGTGTCTAGTTTTTGGAACATGATCAGATTCTTGAAACATCTACCCTTCCTTTGCATACGCATATGCCACGAATGTACTTGAATATGTTTGTCATTAAATTGATGTAGCAATGACAGTTAATTAAATCTGTTTAATCAGACCAAATCCTCAACATTTGCAACTCAATCTACTCACCTATGCATGTTCCTACCGGTGATTGAATAGGATCATATCATAAAGTGTTTTATTTACTTTCAACAATCTGAGTGGTCAGCAAGGATCCTTACATGTATGTGTCATGGTTAACGTTCCCATTTAGCTATTACCTTGTAATGTTTTAAAAAAAATAGTATTCTATAGAATAAATGAATTTATGATAAGTTCTGTTAACCTTATGTTTTATCTAGTTATATCTTATGAATCTAAGAGTCCAGTCATATTGTGGTACAATTATTTTCTTTGAAGCTAAACTGAGCATTGTTTCAATCGATGTAAGACTATATTTTTTTAAAGAAATCTATCAATGACCTTTTCATCATATCACATCTCATTATAGTTGGGTATCTTCTAGTAGTATATAAGAGTATTTATGGTCCTTTCATTTCTAAGGATAAAACTGGTGCGGGAATTTGTCGAGATATGAAACTCACTACAGAATTCATTTATTTCCCAGAATTTTGATAACAAATAGATTATTATTTCTTTGACCAATTCATGCATTCACTTTAGCAACATAAAAGAGTAATGTCAGATTGAGTTAAAACGTTTGAGTGTCAAAGGAAATAAATTTAATACGAAGATGTAGGCTTTGCTGGAAGTAAATTAATTATCAGCAATGTAAATTGTCGGCACAGACCAACCGACCATCTAGAACCATCCAGCGTCGAATTATTTCTCCCTATGACATTCACGTTGTCCTCTTCACCTACTCATGATAAATGGTCTAGCGAACACTATGCTACAGTATACTCAGAATTTATGATGCTTCTGGCTATAAATCTAACGGATGAAGATGTATTCCCAAACACTCAGTTTTGATAGAGTTGCTCCACAGAGCTCTCGCAGATTCCGGAGGTGACGCTGAGGAAGAGTTCAGGGTTGGACGGAAACATACATAGGTATGATCTATTCTACTTTCTAAATCAAGTTGATTACTCTCATGAATGGAAAACAATTTATGCTCATGAGCTATTTGGTTAATCATGCTTTGTTCCCTTAACATCATTGTAAAAGATTAGGTGAATTTTCTGACAGTCTGAGTCAAATCAACCCCTGTTATCTCGCCTTATTTCCTGAATCTAATGGTTGTGTAAGCTTAGTTAATATCTTCCTTAAGTTCTCTTATCTTACACACAACCAATGTTCTTCTTTGTCTACCCTGCCAAAGTTATGAAGCAATCGAACTACTTTTTTTTTTATGCTTAAACTGGAACAGGTGTAATTACAATGTTTAGCATATTTCCTCATTTCTTTGTGCTCTAATGATTACTAATGCATTTTTTTCAAAGTTTCCACTTCTGGATCCCCTTGCTGGCAGACTTTGGCGATGCATAGGTACCCGTCTTGTATTCAGTTTATGCTTCCACATTCTTTTTGCAAACATACCTTATCTACTTCTAATTGTGCTCTGAAGGACGTCCTCAGCCTATTAAAAAAGCCCTTCTATTTTAGCTTACGAAGAAATTAAGAAATTTTGGCAAAGGTTTCTTAATTTTATTTTACACCTTTCTTTAGGATTAGACGCAAAG